>OMOV01115682.1:0-43985 GCA_900312565.1 Beryx splendens
AAGCCTGCTTAACAGTGTCGTCAGGAGACGCTGACTTTATACGTATCTGAAACACGCTGGTCATTTGATATCTGGTGCGTCCTTCCCGGGGCAGCTGTCCTCTGGTGGGCTGCCGACCTCCGCTGCTCACTGGTGTCGGTCACCTGCTGGCTGGCCTGTGGTCCCAGTGTTGTCTCCCCGTCATTGCTCCTCTCCGTCGTTTCGCCATCTCTTCTGCTGGACGCTGCGCTCTCCTCGATGCTCCGTTCTCCTGGTCCCCTCCGGGCGGCCGGAGAGCAAGGGTCCAGGAGAACGGAGCGTCCAGCGAGCCTAACCCCTTCCCCCCTCTTTACATAATGTGGCGTTGCCGGCAGGATCGCGTTTTGGGAACAGCTGTGGTAACAACTAGCGATCTGTAGCTAACGGTTAGCAACTAGATCTGTAGCTATCGGACTGTACTGGTATAACCAGCAGTGCTTACACGTTTGTAGGGCTTGCCCCGCTGTTGCGGTCCAGCCAAAAAAGATCGGCCTTTAGTAATAAGAATTAGTCATCACGGCACATTGTAACATAACTGGTGTCAAAACAGCTGTGAAAGAACACAAGATTTCACTGTGCAGCTGAGGTACTGGTTTATTTAACTAATCCAAATGAAACAATTTGTGAGTTTGGTTTTATAAGTTTCTTTTTTTGTTATTTAAAAAAAATATCTGAATTGAGTAATCCATATATACATGATCGTTGAATGTTACTTTATGCTTGTGTGTTTTGCCAGATGGTATGTCAAATCTCCATAATGATGGAGAATATTTCACAACTACACAGATAAAACCTTATAACTCCAAGCTCACAAATTCCTGTATAGATCATTGTCGCTGTGGTATGCTGTAGAGACATTGAAGACTTTAACATCTCACCATTCAACCTTTTACAAGATGGTGTTAATTACCTGGGCATTTGGGTGCCTTTCTTGCAACATGACATGTACATCAAATACAACTTTTTCCTTATGACACAAGTCAAAGACGACCCGACAAGGCGAGTGAACATTACATATCTCTTTACTTTCTCAGACAGCAATTGTGAAAATGAAGTTTTGTATGTCTTTTACATGTCTCCATGTGTTTTATGTGGCAAGTTATTTAAGTCTACCCAACTTCCAAACTTAACATAAATGTAAGTGTAAAAACATCATTAATACTATGACTAAATTGTAGAGAAAGTGAAAGACCATGCAGGCTTTGTGTAGTGTTTCTTACCTCCGCATCATCATCCTCAAGCCAGCACACAAACTGTGGTGTCTGCTGCATAAAAGACGCAATAGAATCAAAAAGATTGATGGCATGGTGGTCTGAACAGTAAAGATGTCACTGGCTAAATCGTTGCTACCCAAAAAAGTCAAGAAGTGGTTGCAACACAAAAGGAATGCATAGTCTGAAATAGTTAGTGAAAGCAGAGTTATTCTTGGTGTATCAAACATTATAATACCAGAAATGGAAGCGAGGCTGAGCATCTGGCGTCTGGTGGACTGCAGCTATTTGGCCTAAAGTATAAATCTACAGGTTGCACTGCTGCATCACAAAATCTCTTCTTTCTTTTATGAGAACTGGGTGGAAGGACATTAATAATTTAAGACTCAACCATTTGAGAATAAGCTCAGATAAAGTTAATCATCCCTTTATTTAATCTTATACTGTCTAATTTAACTAATGTATTTGACTAGAACAGAGAGATCATATAGCCCCATGACATTGCTTTCCAGGTGAATTTAAAATTAATTTTAAGATTGATTGCTTTTAAAGAAATAAATGGCTTGTCCCCAGTTTATAGAAGAGTCAGATTTGCACATAACTTGATATGAGGGTTGGTTATGGGCCAAGGAAGAGCTGATTAACTTTTCATATCGATTGGCCAAAAGGGGGCGTAGTGGTGGGTGTGGCATATCACCAAAACTTGCGGGGTGTTGTCAGACATGATGGCGGCCTGTGCTTTACTGAGTGCATTTTTCAGTTTGGTTTTGATTGATGTGTGTGCAGGCATGATTGCTTCCAGAATAGCTTATAACTCAAAAGGGATTTGCCCCATCACTATAAAACTTGTCATACACATCATATCCAACCAACAAGTCACTCAGTCACTCACTGCAATGTTAGTGTAAAGATCAAAGCATAAACAGTAGGATAAAACTGAACTACTTGTCATTATTAAGACATCTTTATTACTATGAAACTTTTAAATCTACTGTAGAATCACCAGTATGTCCATTAGTGTGTTTTGTGCTTTCTCCAAGTCTTTACAGTTTTGTTTTTTTTACAAAAAAACATGTTTTTGCCCCTTGGAAACGGGTCATGACCAGTGGAGATGAGTTAGCAAGGCTCAGGCGCTGCCCAGCAAATGAGATGTTGCTGTTCCTTCTTGGTTGCCATGTTCCTAACTTGTTCACCTTCCTCCAACAAACAAGGGACATTGTTTTCAGTTTCCACTTGTGCTATTCCTTAAGCAGGGCCATTTTTACAATGACTGGACAAATATTGTCTGATTAACCTGTCTTGTAGGACTACAAGTGAATTTAACTACAAAGAAAAGCAGTATTAACCAAAAGAAAAAATACTTTTTTTCTTACAATGCACCAGAAATTCAGACTATAAAAATCTAGAAAAATATATTACATATTTATATTCTACAAATATTACAGAAACACCATTCAGTCTGGAGTGTAGCAGCCAATCTGACTGAACATTTGCACATCAACATCAAACATACCAGTTCGCTCAGATGCAAAGTATAAATTGGCAGCAAATTCATGTTTAGGCTTTACACTTTAAAAGGGATTTTTTTCTCTTTGGCCTACGTGTTTCATAAGCAGCCAACCACTAAGAGCTGCTGTCTTGTTCAGCCAATCAATTACTGTCACTTATGTTTTACTTCCAGTAGCCTGAAAACCATTTTTTATCACATGTATCTAAAGTGGATTCATTTAAGTATTTTTTTCCTGTGTTCTAGGATCAAGATCACGTATTCAAGATGTCATCTTACTAATTCCAATTATTGATGAAGACTTGGTAAAAAGGTCCAAATGCCCGTGGTAATTAATTACTCCAGGGGGCATGCACTGCTGGAGAATGACAACTAAAGAAGTCACTGGGTAAGCATATTGAAAAGTGAAGATTTGTCAAAGGGAACATCACTTCACCTTTGTCCACGTCACCTCGTCATGAATCTGCATACATCCCAAAGTTTAGTACATGTTGTGAAAACTATCACACGATTGTAACAAAGCTTTCAAATGCAGGTGTCTGGGGAAAAAATAAACACACAGTTCCAACAGAATTTTACTTTATTTATGGAGAGAAACACATTTTGTCATTAAGACTTACATTTTGTTTGAGCCCACAGACCCAAATAGTCTATTTTTGTATATTTTGGTCTATAAAAGCAATGCTTTCCATTCAATGTGGATTACAATATAATACTGTAGCTCATAACAACACAATAACTCGCTCAATCTTTTGTCTCCCCTTTTACATTGCAAACACAATACAAGAAAGTCTGAATGGTCTACTCAAACATGAGACCTACACTAATTCATAAATTTGACCATAGCATTTATCATCAATATTAGAAAACCAAGAATATGATTTTAAAATGTTTCTGTATGTTTTAACCTGAGTATTACACTGTATATACAGTCATGCTCAAATTTATAAACCTCTTGTGTTGACATTTTTTTATGCTACCAAATAATTTATACTTTTTAAATTATTTGGCAGCGTAAACTGCAAGTCAAGGGGTTCACAAATGTTTAAGCATGATTCTGTGTGCGTGTGTGTGCGTCCATGTTTGAACTAATTGTAACAGGTAAATTATGTGTACACATCAAAAATCACTTTGGTTTTGGCCATAGCCATGAACAATTGACCTAAAGTTGATATTGACAAAATCAGTCCTAACATCTCGCACTAGCCTAATTTCCATAAAGCCAGGCTCACAGCAAAAAGCTACAGACTGTTCATTTAAAACAATAGTATGCAAACTGGTCTCAGACATCAAAATTATTAAACTGTTATTGGTGACATTATCATCAAAAGAAATCACAATTCAACACACCTCTGCTTTGTCAACACACAGGGTTAGTCATTAAATCAACTGCCAAACATTCAATTAACAAACTCCAATTTTAAGTGCATCTATATCTGTAACAATTTGCGGGGGCAGGGAATCCTTTGTCCTCCAGAGAATTCTTTGCATGACAACCCGCGTGTAACACAAGCAAATATGTTTGACAAAGCCACCCAAGAATAACTTTGGCATGTTTTATTAGGCAAAATATACTCAATTATAGTGAAATTACCACTAAAATATCATAAAGCAGACATGTGGCAGGAAATAGATGCACTTTACCAAGGTGCACGGGTTACAGCACGGAAATTAACTTAGGATTTTAACAACTTAAGCAACTCACTGTTAGTTTACAGTTAGATAATTTTCTATATATACACAATTGTGACTATGTACAGAGAGGACACGATGCTTACTGCTGCACACAGGGTATCTGTGCACTTTTATGTAGCACGTAAATGTCCCTGTAAATTAACTACTGTACCCAGTAAGAATTAGTACATACCAATGGGCTACTCCCAGTGACACACAGTGTCACCAACATTATGGCATTGATTTTTTTCCCTTTATTTAAATAAAACTATTTTCATATTATACATGTCATATTTTGTTACAATCAAGTTATAGATACAATTTGTATCAACAAGCAAAAGTCAATTCTAGACATTTGTGGCTTAGTTGTTTGCGGCACTACAAAAGGTAAGTTGGGGACTATGAACCACCATTCTGGCTTTCAGCCTGAGCTTTCAGCAAAGTAGCAAAATACTGGATTGGTATATTGAAAGTTTTTTTCCCCTGTGATAGTGAGGTATTTTAGTTTTGGCTTGTAAGTAGTCTTTGGCCCGGTGAAATCAGAGTGCTTTTCTGGTAATGGTCTTATAAACAGAAATACATTTACCGGTAAATACCATGTCTACAAAACTCATGAAACACTTCAACATCGGCATATCCCTCATTTTTAAGATGGCAAGTTAAATACTTTCTTCTCATCATTTGTTCAAGTGGGGACACCGCCAAAAATACCATACTGAAAATCACAGCACATGAACCCTCTGCAAATGCGTTGTGTGAACACCACTCATTACAGCCATCCATTCCCCTATTAATACATTACAGACAACTCACTGTAAGTAGATCATGAATGAATAACGCATACATGTACATCTAGAACATCTCTCTATAATTCCTACAATTTAATACAAACCACTATACAAAACTCTTCACTGTAGTCGATTTGTCTTGTAGCCTTCATAACGTGCACAACTTCTATATTTCCATTGCCTCTTTGACCATGTTAAGAAAAAGAGGCCATATGATGCAATGAGATGCAATATATTCCCAAAATCTGACAATGTCTTTTTTCATTGGGCATACTGCATGGCACTACGGTACTCAGTTCCTTCATATAGTTAGTTTTGAGAAATACTGAAATAAAGTAAAGAAACAAAAGATGAAGATGAGGTCATATACCCAATATTACTAAGTCCTACACATGATTACTTGTTAGAGAGAATGTTAAACCACACACTCTGACTTCATCAGGGCAACTGACTATTCAGAAATTCAGGTAAAAGAGGCATTTGATTATCACAGAAACATGCTGTCAAATTCAGAATACATGTGATCTTAAAGTATCTACTCACCCTTATGGCAGAGAAACACTGGTGAAGTTTGTACATCCACATAAGTCAGCTAGCTCAGCTCCATGTAAGCCTTCTTCTAAACAATTGGCTGGGGATTAGTTCTCTGGAGTTCCATGTTGGGCACCATAACATTACTCCAAATAGCGTGTGCAGCATAATCCAACTGTTTTGTAGCCAAACGATTGCACTGTGGGAACAGCAGTCCAATATTTACCTCATTACTTCCTAGACTTTCCTTGTGTTGCAGAACAAATCATTGTAGGGAAAATCTAGGAGGTAATGAGGTCAATACTGGACTTTTGGACCCACAGTGCAATCAGTTGGTTTCAGAATTATGCTTTATCAGCTGTTCAGAGGATTTGTATGGTAATTGTTTGCCCTTTTGGAACTCTGAAGAACAAGGACCCAGACACTTAAGTTATTTCGGAGAAGGCTGACATGGGGCTGCACTAGCAAACTTGCTGGGTGTTATGTGGACATACAGACTTCACCGGTGTTTCAGTTGCAATGAGGGTGCGTAGATAATTAGTGAATTTTCATTTTTGGGTGAACTATTCCTTTAGCTTGGTTCCTCAACCAGCGATGATATTTTAGGGTTATTTTCTTTTACCAGTGAGGGTACACATCAGTTATTTTGCATTTAGAACACGTTTTCTTGCAATCTACAATTCAACAATCTCAAGGGAAAGCAGTGTTAGAGGATGGCACGCAAACTTTAAGCCAAATGCCAGAAACAACCTTGACAGCAGCCTTGCAATCTGATTGTTTCACAGGAAGAAACATTTAGGCAGTTTGTTTCACCTTCTCATGAAGAGACAGGAGGCCCAAAGTGGCCTCGTCTTATTTCATGAAAAAACAAAGTGAGCAAAGCCCAAAATTCATTTGGGCAAAACACATTCAAATATGTTTTTTGTTGTTTTTTTTTCTTCTTTTCTTTACGTCTGTTCATTTACCATGGTTGTACCTCAACATTAACAAGGAAACATACATTTTTGAAGCACCACTCATGAGACCAAGTCTGGCTCACATAATAAGTCATGTTAAAGAGTAATACCACTCAGTTAAAAAATTCTCATGCAATTTCTTTCAATCGTGATGTCTGTTATCATGAACAACTCTCCCAAAGCAAAGAACAAAGACTCAGGTCTGTGATGTCATCAACATGTACAGCCTAATGCTTCTCCGTTGACCACAAACGAGAGCCTAACTTCGTGGACTTGCTGTTTTGAGTTTTTACACCAAAATTCGTTTCATTTTGAATACGGCCAATCTGTTTTATAGATATGAAAAACATTCTCAATGGAGCTTTACATGAATTTGACATCAATTAGGGGACAAACTCTTCTCATTTATGGCAATGTCTATGTCTGTGAGAAATTTGTTCATTGGTTTGCAATGCAATTCAACTGTAGAAGGCCTAGGAACAGCATACCTGAATCCTGAAATTAAGTGGCATTTCCCTTTAAATGCACTGAAAGTCCGATCTCGCTATTTGGGCTGGCTTTACATAGTGCAACTTCCATGCGATCGTAGGTTGCAAGTTGCATGTAGCATCGTATGCAAAGATAACAATAATGTTGTATGCAAAGATAACAATGATGGATATAATAAAGGCCTAAGTCATCAATAAGTACAGAATTATCTATGTGAACTAGTCAGTGTGGGGGAGGGGGGTATAAACAACTGTATTACAAATAGTAATTGTCCTAATTGTCATTGTAGTAATTGTATGACAATGGTACCAAAATGAATCTGTCAGTGATCATCCTGAAGTGGCTGAATTACCTATTTTTTATACCATGGGCTGGGAGAAGACTCAATTCTGACTGGCCGGAGATGCCTATTATTAATTTCATTTATACCACGGCTTAGGTGAGTACTTGATTATGAGTGGACGTAGGGGTGCCGATTAATTTAAAACACATCCACAGCTGTGACAGAGTAATCTAATCCCTGCTCTCAATTACTAAGGTGCTTTTTTGAGCCATAGACCGGCAACTGACACAGGCCTACTTGTGAGAGTAATGGGCATAACAGTAAGCTGCCTTCAAAATGCAGAAGCAACAAAAGCTTCCTGAAATCAGTTGTCCCCAAAAGTTACACTGCACTGTCCCAATGTATCCATTCATAGATAATCCACTACAATGTGCAATCATTGTACAACAATGCACTTTCAGTTTGAGTTCATAATAACGGCCGCACCAATATTTTATACTGTATGTGTCAAGGTTATTGTTATGTCATCCATGGATGAATCCAATAAATGGTAATAAAAGTCTTGCACGTTTTAGTATCTTTGAGGAAAGATTTGCAACAACATACCCTACCAGGTACAGTCTGCAACAAAACTGCAACATTTATAGTATTCTCATTGCGAGGTGGGGAACTTGCTTGCCTTGGCAAGGTGGGAACTTCTTCTATGGTTCATGATATAACGGGGGACTGTAAGAAGGCACTACCTTAATAAACTGACAGTTTGCTTCAAAATAATCATGTCCAATCCAAATCACTGGCTCAACACTTGCCAGACAAACAGAAAATTCTGAAAATATGGGCAAATCAAATAAACATCACATTGTTAACTGTCTCTTAGGTGGTGACTTTAACAACTAAAAAAAAAAGTTTAGTTCATCTTTGCCTACATGGGTACCATTATTTATAGATTACTGGCACAACAGCCAAAGAAGAAGGGCAATTCAATCACATAATCTTTAAGAAAACCTGAACTTTGCATCCTTTGGACCTCAACATTACTATATTCATAAAAGTTGCATCACGTAAAGCCACCCTAATACTGTAATGTTCTTGATCTCAAGGTGCATAACAAGGATATTACACAAAAAGCACAAAATTTTCCAATGCCATGTCCACGTTACAATTGTATATAACTTTAAGGTACTGCATAAAGGATTTTCACAAAATATATCACTGCTAAATCAGAGTTGACTCTCACCAGTAACTGCTGGTTTTTGGCTGGTAAAGACTATGAAAGTTAGAAAACTGAAAGCCTCCTGAGAGCAATATGCTGCAAGGCACAGCCAAACACTTCTCTGGTCCTTGAGGACTGGCTGTTTGTATGTAGGCTTTTAGCCTGCCTTAAAAAGTTGCTGAATTCATCTTTCAAGATGCTCTTTAGATTTCAATACATTTTTAATAAGGTTATTAAACCATATCAATTCAAGAAAATATAAAATAGGTGTATTATTTTGCTCATTCATAGGCCTAATTGTTACGCCCAAAATTTTTAGTTTGTTATGGATATTTTGTCTGGTAGAAAAATCCTCATGCAAACAGTCAAACTGTGATGGTAACCACTGCTGCCATCTCGATTAGTGGATTTCTACTCTCTGTTGCTCCTGAAGTCACTTCACAGTCCCGTGAAATGACTTGGCAACCAAATTAACCTGAAAACTCCTGAAATGCTCAATTAACAACTTGAAGCAGATCATTGGAGCTACTGTTTGAAACAAATATAATTGTAGATGTATATTTTAGCATTGGAAAGCATTGCCACAACAACTTTGACAGAGATATATAAATAAGAAAATCCTGAACGTAGTATCCAATAAAATCAGCAGAAAGGTAACTATACAGTACACCATAGGAAATAATCCAAACACTGATATTAGTGTATACTATAATCCAATCAATCCTCTAAATCAAAATGTAAGAGTTCAGTATAATATTGACACTAGATAAATTCTCTTTTTTGGCATTATTTAGCAGCTTATATAAATGTCTTTGAAATGATGGCTTTTTGTGTGATTATATGTACATAGATATGTGCACGTGTACAAGTCAAATCTCTTTTTTGGCTTGCTATGTGCACTCTCAAATTCTACCAAAATAGTAGCTTTGTTATGTGAGACTGAGAAAATATATCTCTTTAGATAATGAGATAGTGCTTTACATTTCAAAGGAGGAGGCTTCAATGAGAAAGATTTTCACTGAAACCGATTAGACGATGACTAGAAGCGTGAGGTCATTCAGATATAAGGCCATTAAATGTCAAAGTTCATGCTGTGAGGTATGTACTTAACCTCCCTCTGACTTAATCTCCAAAAAAATCAATACACAAAAAAGTCACAAGAATTATTTACAGCAGAGGCAGACCTACGCAAAGTTATCTATAGTTAAACTGTACCAGAAACACCTTCGATGCAAGTCGTAACACATTCACAATACCTGAACAAGATCTTCATAAAAGCTACATGGTGCACTGATGAATGCTGACTTGGCTTTTACGTCAGCTTCCGTAAGGCAAACATGGGAGATGTTGCTGAGTAGACATTAGCTAGCTAAGCTGTGCTGCTATGTAGCTAACCTGTTTTCTAATCCACATAGCTGACAATGACTGGCTTAAGGAGCTAGGATCAGCATCGCACTAGCTAGCTACATCAGTTAGCTAGACCAACTAGCCAGCCATCATAATCTTAAGATGATATAAAATCAATGAAATCGGCAGTAGCAGAGACATAATTGATTTGAGGGATGTTTAACAGTCCTGCCTAGTATTAGCAGACTATTCCACGTTTGCTAAAAGTGACATGGATGTTTAACAAATACCTTATGAAAGCTTGCTTAAAAGGTTCAATCAGTATTCAATAACATGGTACACAGCTGCTATGCAGCTCCTGCTCAGGTGTTATGAATGTGTGTGAACCAGATTTCAAATAAGGTGTTACCCTTATATCAAATGCACCACATTTAGTATGAAAATTTAGTTTTTATATGCGAAATGTCTTTCGACTTCAATTTACTGAGGAAAGATTACTACTGTCGACTTAGTGATGTAAAATCAAAAAGTCAGATTTCACTTACCAGAGACATTTCAAAAAAGATGAACTCCTGAGGACATGATATGTCGCACATACAGCAACATCATACAGGTGCCTAGATTTGCCATCTAAGTCCTTACTTAAGCATCTCTGGCTTAAGCTGTCACAATTATAGGTGACATCACGTTGCTGTCTAAGACGACACTATACCTGTTGAATCCCTTATCACGTTAATTTTGAAATTGTGTAATAAGATTAATGGCAAGACCTCAGCTTCGTAACAATGACAGCGGCAAGTTGCTGTGGATCTGTCAAGTGAGGGTTCTTCTCCATGACTGAGTGGACAACGTAAGCGGGGAAGATGTTGCAAAGGTTCCGATATGTTTGATACTGGTGGTCTGGGATGACATGCCGCTCTTGATGTTCAACTGCAGATAGGGTCTCCCATGGCGAGTTCCAAATTTGCTCCATTTTGTCAGGCATGCTGCGGACCATCACCCGCTCGCAACACGGCATCAGGCTGTTACTCAGTAAGTATGAATGATATCCATAGGATTCATTACCACAAGGCAGAGGGTCCCAGCTTGCATGCTGCTCACGGCACAGTGGAGGTCGCCTCTGTCTCATCGGGTTGCTATCATATAGCCTTGAATCTGATATGCTGTCCATGCGTGTCATGCCAAGAGAGCGTGTGGGCTGTGAGGACAAAGGTGGGAGGACATTCTGAGTTAGGGGATAGTCCCCAGGGCAGCTGGACCTTGCTCCCACCACAGCGTGCTGGATATGTGGTACTAGATGAGATGTAGACTGCTTACGTAGGCCCTGCTTGGGCTCCTCAGGTCCATAACTCTGAACCCTGGTCAGTGCCTCATGATGAAATCCATGGGAGAAAGCCTGCATCCTACCCTGTGCAGGAGACTGCTGCTGCCCCTTCATGCTCTCTTCTAAGCTACTTTCCACAGAGCTTGGGTACAGATCCCCATAAGAGGAGAATGAGTCACTGTTCGAATGGCTGAGGCAGGCTTCAGGGCAATGGCTGGGATTTCTCTGATATACACCATGCTCGTGCTGCTCCATGCTACAGAAACTGTCGACGTTATGCATGCTGCTCATGCTCATATTTGAAAAATCACTATGCATTGAGTAATATCCATGGTCGCTCACTGAGTCATACTTTGGGAATTGCTCACTGTATGTGACAGAGGCGCCATGACTATTGGTAACTAAAATGGGTGGGTACTGTACACTGGACATGTGCTCAAGAGAACTGTGTGCGAACTGCAGAGAACCTGGCACTGGGCTGCTGGCTGATCTTGTGTTCAAGGCACCAGCTGCATGGCTCTTAGCAGGCTGCATGGTGGGCACGCTGAGAGCAGACACAAGGGAAGGCACAGAATTTGTCTCAGGCTTCCTAACAACAGATAGTGCCTCCTCTGGTTCACAGACCACTGAGCGAATACTGGGGTCGGATTGACGTTTGGGTGGCACACGTTTGGCCTCTGAGCTGCTATCCCCCTTTATAGTTGTTGGTCCAATGCCGCACTTGGCCAAAGCCCCCTCACTCATTGTCTTCACTGCAGACAACTTGGCAAAGGCCCGCAGTTCATCAGCCACTGACCGCTGTGGCTGGTTGACACGCTCTGGATGATAGTACTTGCATTTATGTCCGTACGTGCACTTTTTCCCTGTTTAAGCAAAACAGATAACATAAGTAAAAATAAAAATTTAATTACATTTTTAAAAAAAGACATCGTTTAGAAAACTTACCATAGGGGCAAGGTTGTTTTTTGTGCTCTGGAACGACAGGACGCTTGCGGAGGAAATTCTCTAAGCTTGGACCATGTCTTCCTAATGGATCATCAGGCGGCATGAATCTAGAAGTCATTTTAAAATTGCCATTATTAAATGTCAACTTCTCAATGCAAACAAAATGGTTAACTCAGAGGTCCCGTTAACCGAATATTTTCTGTCTGATGGATTTTTTTTTAACAATGGCTGAAAAATCTGAAGGCCGTCCATCATTTTGACAAATTACACCGAGGGCGATCTACCCTAACGTTAAGTAATTCACACGCAACACTGCAATAGCCACATGTAGACCGCCTGTAGTACCCCCGGTGCAGTTGGTGGCGAGTGTGCATGTTTACTCATCTCGTCTTTGATCTCACTCTCACTGTCTCACATGCAGGACCTCGTTGTCTATAGCTGGCTTTAGCCAGAGCGCGTTTTAGAAGATGTCATCGTTTTCAAGACGCCCCCCCCATGTCTCATCCACCGAAACTACTAGCGCAATTAACTTACTCAGACTTCAGTGTTTCCCCTCGATTTTTTCTTTTCTTACAACGGCGGCATGGTCCGAGGGAGAAACACGCACACAGCAGTTATTATCCTATAGTAAACGACTGAATGATTATAGAAATATTACAGGCAGCAGTGTGTCTGTGCTTCTCTCGCTCTGTCCAGGACGTTTCAGCAGCAGCGCCTAGAAACACTGCTTCTCACAGCAGTTTAGCCTGCCAACTGAGACCATTTAAGCCAAAAACTTAATTATTTAGAAAATATTTTTAGCATTGCATGTCATGATCTTACCGTGGCAGCCCGCCACAGCAGATACAGGGGAAACACTGGACTTCTACCCGACTTCAATGTCCGTCTATCTTTTTAGTCATAAAAGAAACACCTAGCGTTAGTTACACTTTGTTACCTTACGGATGTGGCGACACATAGCCGTTGCTGTGTTACATCATCAAAAGAAATAAATCATCTTCATCTTTTCTCTCTTATGAATGCATAATCTAAGTTTGTTTTCTGTATATTAGATGTTTTTGTGATTGATTGTTTTTGAAAAGTAAATGCTATTAAATAGGCCAAGTCTCATTATCATTAAAAATAATGAAAATTAAAATGACGGGTAATAATAGATTATGACGGAATTTTTACGACCCTGTCCGTCAAAATGACAGGCAATGAGAAAGTCTAACGCAACCTCTGGGTTAACTCTGATATCAAAAGGAATTAAAAACCTGCTTCCCCACATTCTACATACAATGATTGTGTATATCAGATAAAATACAGTATTCAAATGTTTTTGAATGAAATACGTGTTGCTAACAAAATTTTATATTAAAAAAACATACTTTGGATTATGGTGGGAAGACAAGTAATCAGGTAGCTTTTTATTCAAGCAAGACCTAATCCTTAAGAATCTATGGGTGTACCCATAAGGTGATGAAATCCTAGAGTGTTTTTTAACATTTGACTGCCGTAAGAATACATCTTGGTTGCTTACTTGTCATTGACAAATGAGTACATGAGGAGACGCTCCTCAATGAATTTCTTCCACTCTGGCTTCTCATTTTGCAAGTCCCTGTAGTTGTCATTTGAAACAATAATTCCATCAGAATCACAAGCCAGCTTCACTATGAAGCGATCATCGTAGCAAACCACTCTCCTGCCTTGAACTCTCCGAGATGGGGTGAACACCAGTATCTTCTCTTTTTCCAGCTTGCGTAAAATTTCTTGATCTGTAAGAGATATTTCAAATAAGTTTTAGTATTACTATTACACATTTCATCAGAAACTCATAACTCCATTCCATCCACTCACATTCCTGTGAGTGTGATTACACAGGCATAAAATACTGTATGTAGGCTGTAGCCCGTAGCCTACTGTATGTAGGCTACAGAGATTTCTTGGAGTTTAGAATTAATAAGCCTACAGGCTAGCCTACATAAATGCTCTCAGCTAAAAATCTATCCTTGAAATTTAATAACTCAAAAATGTTTAGCCTAAAATCTGGGAACCTATCAATAGCCAAGTCAAGTTTGTTTATTTATATAGCCCTTTAATTCTTTAACTCTTTAATTTCTCAAAGGACTTTACAGAGAATGAGCCTAACTCGATCTAACTGATCAACAATCAACCATAGAACAGAATGATATAGGACAATAGCAGATTTTGGCAAAACATAACAGCCTAGCTGCTATTCTACATAGCCTAACCTACCCGCAGTACCACCAGCCTTAGACCCTCGAGACATACAAGGAAAAACTTCCAAGGGCCTTCCTTTTAGCATGTGATATTCTTTCGAGCAAATAATCCTGGCTGCCATGTCACTTATTGCTGATGATGTCTTCTTAAACGTTATTTGGTCTGGGGGGCGACAGTGTGAAAGTACTCCCGTGTTTCCTACAACAAAAGCTGCTACGAAGGAGATAATGAAGCAGCTTCTTTAGTTTCCAACAGTATTGGGACGGTTGGCAAGATGGCGGAGCAATCACAGTTTCAGGAAAGGACGGGGTCGTGAAGGAAAGGAGGAAGCATTTCCAGGGTAGCGGGATGCCTTAAGCTCCGCCCACAAATGCCTAGCTCACCTGGTAGTTTTAATGTGGATTTTGCCACAAACCCTTGGCATTCTAACTCTACAGGGTGTGGTCTAGGTTTCCAACCCCCCTGCTGCACCTCCACTGTCAACTCAATATGCCTTTAAATCTCATCTACCGCATCCTCCCACTGTACTTTAAGCTCAATAAAATACACTATCCTTTGGCCACAGCACCAAGTCTGGCTGGTAGTAGTAGGGCATGTCATTATGGTGACCCAAATCTACTGCCATTTGCTATTTTCTGTCAGCCCTTAGATGACCAACAATATGCCTGCCCAAAATACTTCACACCTAGTCTTTTCCCAATCACAGACAAAACTGATTGTAATATTTTCCGTATCAGATGACAAATTCATTTCCAATTAGTTGCTCTCAATTGCTGCTGCTAGACACTTCAGTGCAACGCGACATTTGTTATTTATGCTCATGTGTCATTTGACAGCAAGTGAACAAGGGCTTTTTATTTTGCTAATAGAGAATGGGCTCACCTGTTCTTTAAGTACCCTTACTGTGTGTAATTGTGAAATAAAATATTGTGTAATATGTAATAGTCTCTCTGAGTGCGGCTCAGGGACTATCATTTCATTTTGCTCCTCTCTGAACAGAGCATTTTGAAAGTGATTGTTGTATTTGTTCGCTACCGTCAACTGTTAATAAACAACACTGACATATATTAATTTCCATTTTTGCTCAGCTGATACAGTAGGCACTACAATACTCGATCTTTACACTGTCACACACACACAAACACATATAAAGTTGGAATTACAAATTCCCATTTTGGCCACAAGGTGTCCTGCTTGCCCCATGCCTAGCCTTAAAAACAGCTTGGGGAAAAATGTTGTTGAAAATGTTTACACATGCATTACAGAATATCTCAGCACAGAGAACTAAATCACAGGGCAAGAGAAATGTTTATTCAGATTTATAGACAGAGCTTTTGATGACGACTGACAGTATTCGAAGTCTGGGCAGCCATTGCAAACTGAAATAAAATGAAAGATGAGCATGCTATGGTTTTCACACCTTGTGAATATGGACAGCTACTGGCAAATCTGTGAAAAACACTTAATTAAAACATTCCCATAATGGAAGCCTCACAAACACCGAAAGACTGTACGAGGCCCTAGCTTGCTTGGAATAGCCGTGGTGATCCATAATGAAGAGGTATTTAAATGTGGTCACATGATTATTTTTACCTTCAGTCCCTTTAGCCCCTTCTTTCTGAATATTACATGACTTATGTCAGAGAGCAGGCTCTATATTTTAACTGTGAGCCCCTCAGTCAGAGTGAGCTCCTCTCTGACAACTGGATTATGATCATGGTGATAAGTGTTGATTAATCCATTGCAACTAAAAACACAATTACATTTTACTTTAGTGTTAACAAATTGATGCAAGTTTATTTTATAGTCCCAAAACGCATAAGGTGTTCAGCTGTCTGAACTTTTTATTCAACGGCAGAGTGTGCTCTACCGTTGAATAAAAAGTTCAGACATTTCAGCCTGACAAATATTCAATCCAATAAACCACCATGTAATGAAAGCAGTGGTGGACTTATTTTTCTTCCAATATCTCTTCCTCAACTAGAATATAGAATTATATTACTCTAATTTGACATTTATAATTTTGCAATTATTTAACCCTGCATTACTACCAACTGACATATAGTATGGTATATGTAGGGCCAATTAAACAACTCCTCTACCCTAGAATCCGCAGGACCATTGCTGATTGGACATGAAGCTATGACAGCTGTGTTCGTGCCGCCCGGGTTTCATTTACTTTCACTTTGAACGTCAACTCCTGCTGACAAAAATGAAATGTTTTCGCTCGTTTAAAATACATCAAACAAAAGGAATTATTGAGATGCGTCCTGCCAAATATAGTGCACTGTACGTTGTGTTAAATTGACTCAATCGAGAATAATCTGACAGCAGAGACGTTGAAAGCGGCAGTGTGGTTCATAGGCCAACAAGTTTATACCTTATACTGCAACTGCAGTGGGATAATGAGTTCACATCAATCTCTACCGTTCATATCAATTTCTCAAAGATGTAGCAAACATTGTTTGGTAGATACGGAATTTTGGATATAACTATGCTCTTTGATCCTCTGGCTAGGTTAATGTCACTTAGCTAAGGGACTTATTTATTCTTTATATTTTCTTTCATTGGCGTCATAGGAATCGATACGTTATCTATTTATTTCATAAGGTGTTAGTACAAGAGTGAGTACTGATAACACTGTGGTCAGTTCTTTACGTTTTGGATCCTAGTCACAGTCTTAACAGACATTGTGGGTGTGTGGGTGCCTGTGTGTGCGCGTGCATGCAAATCCAGTCACAGGTGAACACAAGCCCTGCGAGACACATGTGCAGCGTTACTGGAAAACAAAGCCTAGGAGAAACACTGGATGAAGTCCTTTTTAGCAGTATCAGGACTCACTATTGTAATAGACTGCAGCGGTTTGTTTCAACTATTTTTTCTGCAACACTAATATTGAATATTCCATTTTATAATTGATAAAAATATATTCCTGTCTCTTTCTGTATTTATGTTACTTATGGAGGAAATCTGTTATATATACACACGCTGACGCAACAAGCCTTCAACGTTCACAATTTTAAAAAAGATATGCCCTGGTAAGTGTAACCAGCTAACCTAATCAGCAATCAGAGAGCACCAAGATGATGAGGTTGTGAGTGGTGTGAGGCCAAGCAAGCACCTAAAAACAAAGTAAGCCTTACTACCTGTGATAAGGGCATCCGGCCTCGACTGCTCCTTTCTCCAGGCTGGGACAAACACGGTGATGTCTTTATGTCCTTTCTCCTGGAACCATTCAACAGCCAACTGTATACCACGGCAAGAGAACACCTCTTTGTTTCCATGGCTACAAAACAAAACACAACGTGGTGAAAGGTCTACTTAAAAGTAATGAAAGAACATCCATTAGAGGACAATGTTTAAGAACACTCAGTGCATTCTGTATGAAGCACAAACTGCTTAAGTATGACTGTGCATGTTTGTTAAGTCTCTTACCTCATTGCCACGTTTGAGCCATCGATGACGATGGGCCTGAGGTTATCGAAAGTATCCACAGATTCCTCTTCCACTGACACCTCTGGACTAACAGTCTCTTTAACGCAAGGGGCCCGTGATACCAATGTGGCAGTATTGATGCTCGCTTGAATTTCAGGCTCCATCTTGTTACCGAGCCTTACCAACTCAGCGAGAACATCATTAATAAGAGCCGCAGCCCCCAGCTTGTTGAGCACTGTCTCCACCTGCTCTCCTGAGTAGCCCAACTTCAAGGCAAATTCCATCTTGGTCTGGTACTCCCTGTCACTGGTATGCTTGATCCCTGGTCCTGCATTGGTTTCATCGACACGAAACTCTTGCACAGTGCTACTCTGGGAAAAGCTGGGCCGGTCAAGGCATGGAGAGCGACATAGTTGCCGATGGGGTTTTGTGACAACCAAGGGCTCCCTCCTCTTACAGCTGCTGCTGCTGCTGCTCACCTGCAACCTCTGGCGTTGCAGCTCTTCTGACTCACTTTCGGAGCTGCTCCCATCCTCTGACTCGCCACTGGCATGCTGGGCCTCACTTGAGTCAATGTCCTCCTCCCTGCATGGGCGTTTTTCCATTTTGAGCTTCTCCACCATGGACCATGCTGTCATCACGTTCGCCTCGTCGCCAGAGATTCCCACCACATGCTTCCTCACCTCCACCACAACCCAGGAATCATATTCGGTGCTGGACTTTAGCACTACAAGCTCTTTGTGTAGGGCCAAAGTACTACGGTCTCGCCTATGTGAGCAGGCAAATCAATCACACTATTTAATCCTGAAAGAACAAAAACATAAAGGGAGGAATCAGTTAGTTATATCGGTGTAACTTCAACGAAACCATCTGTAACAGAAAGGCTCAGTTAAACCAGAGAAGACTTTTGAAGGAAATGATTTGCTTCTGAAGTATTCAACGTTAACAGTTGTTCAACTGTCCGGGAGGAGTGGAAAAATTATTTGGACAAATGGCACATATTAGTCACGAAGTAAAAAAACAAAAAAAAACACACAAAACAAAACGGGCAAGAGATGAACAAACAACGCACTACTCTGTGTGCTGGGTTGTGCACTTCAGGGGTAAAAGGGCTCACTGTAGTTCCTTGATGACATTTAGACATTTGTATGGTTTTTTGCCAACATCGATCATTTTTTTAATATGGACTAAAGTTTCAAACAAATAATCATATAGCACTGAGTTCTTGTGGAGGGTTAAGAGGATGCTGAGCTGAAGGACTGATCGCCCCAATCTGTGTGTCCTGATCTGTGCTTGTTTCTGTGCCTGGCTAGTCTGTTGTCTAGTCTGTAGTCTAGTCTGTAGTCTAGTCTGTTGTCTAGTCTGTTGTCTAGTCTGTTGTCTAGTCTGTTGTCTAGTCTGTAGTCTAGTCTGTTGTCTAGTCTGTAGTCTAGTCTGTAGTCTAGTCTGTTGTCTAGTCTGTTGTCTAGTCTGTTGTCTAGTCTGTAGTCTTTTTAATCAAACTGGCTGGTCTAATGGTATGCAATCTCTTTATACTGCAGTTGTGGTCCTAATAATAATAATAATAATACATTTTATTTAAAAGCGCCTTTCTTGACACCCAAGGACACTTTACAAATCAAAACATCTAATCTTTAGTTACAAAAAATGATGCATAAACAGACAACGTGCTTACCATAAGCAGTTAAGAAAAGGTTTAGAAAAAGAATGATCAAGATGATATAGAAAAAAAAATCAATATTTCTATTCAGTTTAGTTATCCCTCTAAGACTTATGGTCTTAACACATTTACATTAGATATGTTTTCTGTCATTTTTGTTAGTTGCACTCAAAGCAGATATCCTGTTAGAAAAGGGATTAGGACCGTCTTCATACAGAATGTGTTCATGCACTACAGGCCACTCTCACAGGCTATGAATTCAATATCTACAATCTCAGCCAGACACATAAGACACAGTGTGTGTGTTGCACAGTGAATCACTGCGCCTCCTGGTGTCTGACAGAGAAAAGAATCTGAATTTAACATAATTCCTCAGGGAACAAAGCTGTTGTATGGTGATGCAATGCAGGTCTTCTGGTGAGCCTGCAGTGTAAAAGGTAAAATACTGTCAACACTTTCTATTGTAAATTTTCACTTGGGGGCATTTGTAATCGAAATAGTCTTGCATTTATGATCGGAAACCCTTGGCTATACTTGCCCCCAGTCTTGCAGAGTAAAATACAACCGTTCTAGCTTCAAGAGGCACAGCCCATGATATGCGTTGCCTAGCAACAGGGCCCTGTCATCAGCTAACTCCTTTTTACCAGTCACGACTAACACAAACACAGCTCATCATCTCTCTTTAGGCAGCCAGTAAATGCAGAACATTTAGAGCTACACTACAACTCTACACTAGAACTCTTGAGGCAGCATATTATGCAACGCAAAATTACATTACAGCTTCTAACAGGATTGACCATCGGACAAAAACACACAAACAGAAAAAATGGATTCTGACTTAGATTCTTTCATATGTGTAGTTTAAGATGATTCCCTTATTAGAATGCTATTCAAAACAAATCCTGATCATATCACTTTGCCCGAGTTTCTACTTGCAACAATGAAGAATATTGATTCATGTAATCAAATAACAAATGGATTGATTTAGTATGATGGCACTAATATGCCAATACCCTCAACAAATAACACAAAGTATTGACAATGAAACTGAAGGCTGACTGTATTTTAAAGAGTCAGTCTAAGGCTACAAATGTATACATTTGAATCTCAGTTTTTTTGTAGGTTTATCACATTAGTGGTGCGTGTTGTCTCAGTATTGATCGGAGCTGGCAAAGATGCAGACCTCGACAACATTACTTGTGACAAACTGAGCTCTGAATATTGTAAACAAAGGGGGATGTTGTGCCACTGTTGTGGAACTTCGAGGATTAGTGACAAGCCGTCTGCAGAAACTGTACATATGCCCACATAGCCAACTGCCATTTTCAAAGACATTTTATGACATCAGTAAATGTTTGAGGGAGCAGAGCTCGTCCAATCCTTTCCCCTCCACCTCCAGATTCACAGGCTTAGACACAGCAAGGCCTCAAGACTCTCTTTGCACATGCACACGCTCGTGTAGCTCTGTCTCATAGCAACAAGTGAAGCAGGGCCCTCAAGCCCTCTTTACAAAGCTGACCCTACAAAAGTCCAGTATGGAGCAGGGACAAATTGCACTATAACCACTTCTAGTTATATATTTGTCGTTTGGCTGGCTAAATATCTTGAAATTGAGACAACCGACTGTTGAGTTATGGGCAGTCGCCATATAAACGATCCAGAAGAGATCCAAATGGAGTGCACAGCTGACGGAGTGGCGAATAACGGTTATGCCACGCACCATTAGCATTTCTGAATTATTTTACTTTACACAGACGATTAACCGGGTCATTTTTATTAGGTTGAAAGGTGGGTCTCACCATTTTGTCATCTTAACACAGAGACTGAAGTTCCATCAGCTACTAAGAGATGCCAGCTTATCATCTTAATGCAGAGATTGAAACTCCAAAGCTGTAAAGACAGCTGTGGATGCTTAGCCACCGCTTTGAAGAAGCTCTATCGCTTTGAAGCTAAAACATTGATATGCTCCTGAACAGTGGGCTCCTGCAACACCTGAATAGGGTGTTCTGCACCACCCATCCAGGGGAAGAGACATTGTTTTTAGTTACCACCAGCTACAGTGGGTGCTGGATTAAAAACTTCCATCTCCTAAAAATGGCTGTTACAACGTTTAAGTGACCAGTAGAGTGGAGATAAACTTTGACGGGCATTGCCAGCAGCTCCTTAACTTGCTGGCTAATGTTGTCCCAGTCAGTATTTCCAACCCTTAATTGGAGCCGTTTTGAAAAATACTCAATACTGACTCCCCCAATTTATTGTGCTTTAGTTCGCAGGACCTTCAACTGTTGAGTGACCATGAGACACACAAGCTTTGCACACACAGAACTGCCTGTGCTATGGCAGATGGCCCATCATCTAGGATGTTTTGTCTGACTAACGGGGTAACATGCACAGGCTAGATTTCTCAATAGGTCTACCTCATATAGCACAGAGGATAGGCATTTCTGCAGATTGAGTGACCTCGTTAGGTAGCAAGCTAGTAGAATGTAGCATTTGAATGTGAGCTCAAACACACAAACATAACTGGGAGGATTACACATTCTTGGCCATGAAGATGCTCCAGAACAATCATGTGAAGTTGTGGGAATTGCATCACCCAAGACATAGCACCTTGGTTAGAATAACAAAGCCTAACCTAGGTTGATGAACTTGTGAAAATATGCTTGTTTGTTTCTTGACTTAGTGCTGATGGCACTATATGCTACTATCTCAGTTTAGCTTTATCAGACCAGTAACACATCTCAATTATTACAATGGAAAGCCTGAATGTTCGCCTGGATCGTACCCATATTAAGTGATGAGAACACAGACACCAAAATAATCCATGTGTCCCTGGTAGATGATTTGCTCCGGTGTCTCATGCCAACGCTTGAGCTTAAACTATTGAGTGATCATATGCAACTAGAATTAACAATTACAAAGAAAGACAGCTGATGTTTTAGTAATAAAATGTTGTTAGTGTTTGTCATCATGGCCTACATTCAGTAACTCTATATATAACTAATGTAGCCACAGTTTACTTTTTAAATTAGGCTATTTTAAGTGAGCTGTAAGGTTCACGAATATATCGGGATCAGCGATGGACTGAATCCACCATGGTAGAAATTCCCTTGCGGATTACCTTGATATTTGGAATATAAAATGTAGCGGCCTACGGGAAGACTCATGGTTTCCCAAAGCACCTGACAAACATAGCAGCCTTGACAAAAGAATAAGCGGGCTTGACTGTAATACCCTAAAACAATCTAAAACTTCACTATATGTGTTCATTCTTATTAAGACCAAAGGCATGTTGAACACAGGGTCTAACCGCGACAGTTGGCCAAAAGTGACAATGCGACCAATCAGGAGTATATCATTTAGGAAGAGAGCATCAAATCGTGTGAGTAAAATTAACCGTTACAACTTAAGCCAATGTTAAAATGCAATGCAACCTAATATTATTTACTTTATTTAGCCGTGCATTAAACCGAGCTCGTAGATAAAAAACATTAAGTGGGCATGTTATTTAGGTTAGCCAGCCACTACCACCTGTGTAGCACGCTTCCGCTGGCACTGAAACGGGAAAGCAAGGGAATAAATTATGCTCAAGTTGATTTTAAATTTGATAGTTCATCAGGTTTTTTAACAGTAAGAACGTGCAATTATTTAAAATGTCAAAATGTGATTCCTTGTGCATTTAAAAGCTACGTTTCAAATCAAATCATCATGTCTACACCGTGTGTGTGTCCATCAATCACCAAACCCACCGCCCTCTCCCTTCCCATTGCCGATATCCGTGATGACAACTGGTT
The DNA here is from genome assembly GCA_900312565.1 of Beryx splendens. Classification (NCBI taxonomy): domain Eukaryota; kingdom Metazoa; phylum Chordata; class Actinopteri; order Beryciformes; family Berycidae; genus Beryx; species Beryx splendens. The sequence goes on from OMOV01115682.1 coordinate 23,399, forward strand.
CACAGGATGTTCACTTGCCCAACCCTACTGGGCAACCACATATTCATTGACTGGGCAGTGGTTTTTAACTGTATTTTTTGCAGTCTCGCATCACTCACCAAATTACAGTAGGTTTTACAGTAGACACAACACATTCACTTCCTATGGAAACAAAACAAGTCACGCTCAAAGTCTAGCAGGAGGAGAGACCTTCCGACAGGGAAAGCAGTCCCTGGTAGTTCACAACAGTACACAGCTGCCAGACATGGCTGCATATAATTTAAAATGACTTAACGTTTAGCTTTGAAGTTGCAACAAGTTCTCGTTTTCTCACATTCACCTTTAATCACCCAACATAGTGTTTTCTTAGGTGTTAGCATAGATGGATGATTAGGGTGTCTATGTACTCATCACTTAAAATGTTTAAATTCAACAATGGCCCAATATCCCCCCCAAAAAAGGGATTCAGGCCTGGAACCATAAGTACAGAAATCAAAGCTATTTTACCCCAAAAGTCATGAACAGTGCAAAACAAATGTCATTAAATAGATGTGTGGCGATGACACGTTGATGATCACATTCGTTAAATGTAAAAAAAAAAAAAAAAAGTTTAGGCTACTCTTCAATTTTGGTGGGTGTTCCCCCATTTTCACGCAAAATGCCCTAAAATTGTGTACTACCCCCACTAAATGAAATGAATTGAGGTCAGATGAGCTTTTCTCACGTTTTCCTTTAAAGCCTTAGTTACAGCCTGAGGACCAGATGGGAGCATTTTCACAACCACAGAACCCAACAAATTCAACTCGGGGACACACAGAGCGCAGGTCTACACACAAACTGAAGCTGCAACGGAGAAAGGTGAGCAAAGTTTTGTTACTAATAAACATGTTGACCAGGTTTTCTGTTAGCAAGCGAACACGCTGCATACAGGTGTTATGCTTTGTAGGCTGGATATATTATATATGAATGAATGTATTATATATGAATGAATGAACGAATGAATGAATGGAGGACTGCATGCAATCATCAACATAATCAAACAGTTTCTACACATTCAATAAACATCATGGATTTGATCCTGCCCCACAACCTATGTTTCATGTTGTGCCCACCATCCCCATCTTTCCCGTCCCTCAACCTATACACTGTGTATATATATATATAGTGTATTCTATTTTATAAAGTAGAATTGTCTTTAAAAATGATAAAAATCACATAAAGCTCTAAATGACATTTGATCTACTGGTGTAAGTTGTATTTGTTTGATGAATTTTAAGTAGACTAAGTTATGCATTTACAGACTTCAGTTCAATCGACTGTATGTAAACATAAACACAATTCAATACTGGGGAAATTACTGGTTTGGCAGGAAGATGCTAAGCTAGGAAGATTAAAGAAGAGAGATGCTTGGATTGTGTGTATCCTCCTCTTCCTCTCATAACCGGTCAGCTTAGCTTATAATTGCCAACTTTTCTTAACTACAAACTCCATGAAAGCGCAACCAATTTAAACCTGATTGAAGTATTGAATCAATCCCATGACAATGTCTATAAGGGATACCTCATTTACTGTTATCTGATTTAGCTCAGTTAGCCAACTTGGTTATATATTGCATCCATCAGCTTGCTAGTGGACAAGTCGACACAACATAATGAAGTGAAGTAACGTACCGGTTAACCTTAGCAACAGCATCATGAGTTGATTGGCGTGAAATCAGGAAGGTTAAACCAAATCACAGCGCAAGTGATCTCATGCATATAATATAACACTTTTTCGGTTATAACATCTGTCCTGCCCACGACGTCATCCTTGTGATTGAGTTTGAGTAGAGATAATTGGTTTGACACCCCAAGGCCCTGGATAACAGCTGGAAGACGTTAGCAAGCTAATGTACTTAGCAAGATGCACAGTCAACAGTTTAGCGATAAACCAACCGACCGGAGTCTGATTTGCTTCACGCGCTGGTTAGCGGTTAGACAGCGGTTAGATAGCTGGGAGCGCGAGCTAACGTTAGCTACCAAGCGTTTCAGGCCACCCGGCCTCTACTAACTTCACGGGAGCAAGCTAGCTAGGTTTGAGCTACTAGCTAAGGCTAACATAATATAGCCCACTCTGGCTCCAGAGGCTAACTTCAACGTCAGGCTGCTAACGTTAGTTAGCGTTAGCTGCTTAGCGTGTGCTAACGCTGTTTGCCGGAACAGCAACGTTACAGTAACTTGAGATAAAGTTAACGTTCATTGAAGATTTCAGATCGAGGATGTACCGTATCCGTAGATACAGCTTTAGCTACCGAATATGCACATAAATCATAGCCATGGTTGTGAGTTCAAACGGAGCTTATCTCACCTTGTTGCTGTCATCCTCCTCGCCTACCGCGACACACTAAATGTTAGACTACTGAGAATGCTGCCATTGGCGCTGTCGCAGTTTGGTTAGGGTTGCCAGATAACGCGAGGGAAACAAGTAAGCTAAGCTGTGAAAAGACACCCCAATCAAACGCCGTTACCAACTATATAGTTTCCCCACGACTGAACAAGGACAGAACCAACGCAGGCCTGTATGACGCTTGCTGTGTTCTTTGTATCGATACAGTGTGAGAGCTGTCATGGTCTCATTCCCCCCAACACCGACCGGGAAAATACCCGGTACGCTGAGCCCACAGAGACGCAACACTTTCCATAGGAGCTTACTGGACCATTTAGGATTGGAATTTGTATATTATATTGATTCAACTTATTGATTCTAAACACCAATTATTGATTGCTTCTAAACAGTTATTACTATGGCATTTTGTAGGAAACACAATCTTCACAATCCAACTGTTTTGACTACCCTTTTAATCAGTATTGTATATTTTATATTGGCCAATAACAAGTAGTCCTGTGTTCTATGTTATCTTTTAAGTGGTTATTGCTTTAATGGAAAAAGAGATGGTATACACTTGCACTACAATACAAACATAATTGTTCAACCACATGGTTACAGAGTTTGGCAGCAATCATGTTCAAAATCCATTACCTATATGGTGTACTGTGTAATAAAGGCTCCAAACATCTGGCTAATTGTGTTTTGTCATGTTTATTTCAGTGTAAGGCAGTCTTCTACTGAGACAAAACAGTAACAACAGATCTTCCAGGGGAATCACCTAACATAACTTTGAGACAATGGAAAAAATAACATTAAAAAACAGAACCAAACAATATTACCAATGTGTAATGGCAGTTCTGAATACATTGTTGAGAATACAAATAGTTGAGAATATAAATACAAACTCTGTGACATTTGTACAATATTATGCTATAAAAAACTACAAGTATATCTTCATCTGACAACCAAAGACATTACCTCTGACCAATAAAACATTAGGATCACAAGTAAATGATACAAGGTGAAAATAACAGTTTAACTCTTGACATAGCATTGCATTTTCCAAACAAGGTCAAATTCGTTCCACAAGCCTGCAGGTACACAGGTAAACAAAAACAGAGCACGTCATTTTAATGAGAATTTTATACTTCACAAGTGGTCAAGCTGTTTGAAAATGCAACCCATGAAACAATAACTCTTTCCACAGTAAGGCTAAGTTGGTTTGCCAGGGCACTGGCCCATTCAACATGTTTCTGATGAAGGATGCAGTTACTCGTTTCAAATGAAATGGCAGGATTCCTGTTGGAAGCTTTGACGCAAGAACTATCACTAAGATATGTTGATGTCATTTTGATGATGCTTATAAAAAGCCGTTCGTGAAATTGTCAGCACATTATGAATTAAACTTGATTTCACACTACAATAACAGGAATGTATACTCCATGCTGAAAAGCATCAGGAGGCAAAACCTTTTAGTGTGGGAGGATATTTATATAGTCAACAAAACTAGATTCCATATGTAGAATTTTATTTTAATAGTTGCACACATTGTGTCGTATTATAAATTAAAAAGGAGATCACAACCATGAATTCCTGCCTGTTGCTCCCCTGGCATGAAAATAGTCCAGCAAAGAAACTGGCCAAAAACCCCAATTCTTAGCACCACGACAGACCAACAAAAACCTTACAGGAGCAAAGAGCGGCTGTGGATAAGCAGTAAAAACTATACACACCCTGGCACTTAAAGCTTAAGCACAAATGTGGTTAAGAGGCAACTGGCAAAGTAAGCAAGCCCTGGCTAGCTCCGTTTGGCTGTGCTATGGAAACCGGGCTAGTGAATAAATACCTAAGAGACAAAGCGTGGCACTACCATCAAAATGCAAATACTGAGGCTACATATGTGATTTCAAAACATTCTAGTGCAATTTTAATAGCTTAATGAGATGAAACTGGGAGCACTTTAAATGAGAATAAAAAAATACATTACTCACTTGAATACTTTCAATAAACTGACATGAATCACGTTTGTGAGTCACGTCTGAAACTGTTACTGGGCAAACGCAGAACATCCCTTTTGACTTTCCAATAAGACAGCGTCCGAGACCTATCGTAGTTGATGCAGCATGACGGCACAGAAACCTAATTCAACAATGATTTCTAAATTCGATGTCCTGCCTATCACAGTGTACAACAACTTTTCAATTCAAGAAATTAGTTGTGCAGGAAAACTTAACAATCATTTCATCTGATGTAACATACAAGACACTCGTTATTGGCACATACAAACATGATCCGAATGCCAACCGTAAGATCGAGATCCATTCAGTTAAGGGTTGCCTCTGGGAGTTTGATGCAAGCCACAGAGTGCGCCATATCCCTGGGTTTTCTTGCTTCACCAGTGAAGTCCATCTCATCCTCAGGAGCACCTGTGTTCAGAGGACTTCCCGTATGAGGCATTCCCTGGGTGAGAGCCACCGGTCTACTTTTACTACGTTGATTATATGATTGGGAGTTAACAGCAGTTTCATAAAAAACATCCTCGTCTCCACCATCCGATGTTGGAACTGTTCTCACAAATAAATCTTCCCCCATGTTTCCAGAAAAAACAATGGTGTTATGAGGTAAACAAGAATCTGATTGCAAAGGAAGGTGACATTGTCTGTTACAAAACTCTGCATTCTGTGAAACGAATTCACAGGACACTCTTTCTGATACATTTGAGGAGAGCAGCTGCAATTTACCGTTTTGAAAATCGCTGCCGGCTGAACTCGAAAACATTTTGTGTTTTACTTGGGTTTGGCGGGGACTCTGCACTTTTCCAGTTATTTCCTCGTCTGTCATAGGAAGGCTTAACGCCATTTCTGACTTTGTTTGCCATGATAAAGACATGATGCCGCTGCTGTCTCTGACCTCTGATGCGGACGCACGTACATTCTTTTTATAATAGAGAGAGGACTCTCCTTTAGAGTCCTTTTCAGTTTGAGGACTAGAAACAATAGCAGCCCTGTTCCCTCTGTATTTGTCAGGCATGTTCAGCTCCAGGCTTTCGGTGTCCAGGGACCTACTTCTCCTGTCTAGAGACAACGGACTAAGCATGGACTGACTGACTCTTGTAAGGCCGAGGTGCCGTGGGAGACTAGCAATTGCCCATGCGTTACTGAAGAGATTCTGCTCATACAGGTCTAACATTGGATAGTCATATTCAGCAAATGCATCTTTTTGCAGGTAGCTTTCTTCAAATTCCTGATAGGGTGATGCAATGTCCTCCTCCATTTCCATGTGAATTTGCTCATCATATTCACCCTCATTATGCATATCCACTACATCAAAGGTGACAATTGTAGGTAAGGCCTGCATATTCTCGGCAAAGGAAGAATTAGTCTCCAAACCATCCGCATTGTTGTGCGAGTTACTCAGCAACTGAGAGTGTTTTGTGTAGTCCACAAGTGCTTGTGAGAAGCAAACAGTTTGCCCATCATCCAAATCATTGGAAACTGTAGAACAAGAATTGATATTTCTGTATGGTAGAGCCACAGGTTTGTTTTCCTTGAGGTGTTGTTCTTCCGGCTCACAAAATCTTTCCGAAGAAAAACTGTCAAAATCCGGGCCGGACGTACTCGCAAATGGCATGTTGCCATGTCTTTGCTCACAGTCAACGTTTATGGATTTTGTTCTTTTTTCCATGGAGGCAAGCATATTTCCCTTTTCATCAAATACCTCCAGTTTCATATTATTCTTGTTAACTGACGCTTGGGGTTTTGAATTCAAATTGCTGCTTTCATTCAAGCCTTTAGCATGTAGACCTTTTGTAAACGGCGCTAACTCTTTGGACTTATTGCACATGCTTGGCATTTCTGAAGAGAGAAAATCTTGATGAACTTGATATAGTTCAGCACCAACTTGCAACCGATTCATTTCTGGAACAAAAGCAGAATCTGTCACATCTACTGACTCACTTAAATACTCACATGGTTCAGAATTGGGCAGCTTTGATTGGTTTTCATAATGTGGACTGATAAGACTCTCATCAGGTGCAAAAAGTTCATACAGGGCATCGCCACTGTAACTATCTCTTGGTAATCTGTCTGTCCTTATTCTGTCGATCTTCTCCTGGCCTTCATCTAGCCCTGGGGTGGTTGAATCATAGTAGCCCTCATCACTATTTGGAACCGACTCCTGGTGCTCACTTTGAGGAGTCAGCACATCAGCAATCGAAGCAGAAGTGTCTGTGGCGCCGGCTTGCTGTGCACTGTTACTGTTCAGTAAGTCCATATGGTGAGAACTTGACAGGTCAGCTGTGTGGTCTGTGTTGCAAGTACAGCAAATGTCCTCTCCAGCTTCATTTCCCCAGAAATCATGGAGACCATCCCCATCTAAATCATCAGGTGAAGCCATTTCTTCACCCCCACCCTGATACGTAAGATAACAAGAAGTCCTTTTTCCTGCATTTCTATTCCTGTCTCCAGAGACTGTACTCTCTGGGATACTGTCGTCATCTTGATCTGCAATTATGTCCCCACAGCCAGTGAGTGAGTCGAAGCTCTTCAGTGACGCAACATCTCCAAAAATCAGGCTGAGCTGATCTGATAAGCCAATAGGTATTTCGCTCTTTACTACAGGCTCGGGCATCATCTGAAGTTTCAGACAAGACTCGCTGTGGGCTCTGGAAGTCTCTTCGTGTTCACTGGAAACCACTGCCACCGTTTTCATTCCCTCCATCTGATCATCAAGCATCTGATCGTCAAGAGACTTTGGGCTTCCTTGCTTCTCCGCACTGTTCTCCAGCGCCATCGCATCAACATCAATACATTCAGGAGCAACAGAGATATCACACGTGACATTTGCTAAATCAGGCACGTCAGGTTCAGATAAACTGCCCAGGCACTCTGTGACATATTGGTTAGCGTTGTCCTGGACAACAGGCACCTCTTTCTTACAGAGAGGAGCGGACATTGGAATCATTTCATTTTTTTCCAACCCAACATTTCTATGGTTTCTATGATGCTTAATGCTGTGAAACAGACTCCTCAAACCCTTTCTTTGCCGGGAGAGGGATGAAGATTTCTGATCAGCAATGGGGTGACTACATTCACTGTGAGAGCTATTACAGAGCTTTCCTGCAGTGTCTTTCTGGCCGTGATACTCAAAATTTCCGGCTGAAGCATACCCACTTCCAAGATTGTCATCATGATTAGCCTTACTAATTCCGTCATGTGTTTTGCTTTTGCTGATTCCTTTTTTGGAAGACCACTTGTTCTGATTTTTACTCCTTCCTCCAAACAAAGTAGGCAAAATACAAATATTTTTACGAACTCCAAAAAACCTAAGGGCGGTCCTCCGAAATCTCCCTGATGTCTGGGGCTTCACTGCAGCATTTGTCATGTCCGACTGAAGCTCTTCAGCAGTATCGTCAGGGCAACATATGGACAGATGCTCACTGACTGAAGCCGAGTGCTTCGTGTCACTCGCTAGCTCCTCCATCTTGCGAGAAGCCATGGCTACCACACCTAAAAAAGGACGAGCCCAACAGAAGGCATGATAGCTGAATATTCACGATCAGCTGATGGGATGACTGCAGTGAAGTTCTCCTCCATCTGCTATGAGGCCTATATTGAGGAAGTTGAGACAAACATCAATTAAAATTTAACACCAGCCATGTACCAGTACATTTCAGTTGTTTGTCATGTCTACCAACCACTTTAGCAGATAACCAGTCCATCATATGAGTTGTATCATGACAAACAACAGGTGAGAATACAGTTGAGTAAGTGTTGCATTTGCTGAGGATCTGCCTCGTCAAAATGTGCTCATTATGTGCACTCCCCATGTCTGTACAGTCTGCTCTCCACTTGACTGCAGATAGACTTGACCAACAATCAAAGTAATGCAACCATACGTATGCAATAAGTACTAGTCACGGATTTCAGTCTGCTTAAGTAGATGGATTGGAAAGGCCCAGGCAGAGCCCCTCTGCTCTTTAAGGTGCACATGGTTAAGGATTGACAGAATAAAAGTCAAGTTTGTGGAATAGTAGTATAGGCTAGTATAAACTAATATTCAGAGGTTCCATTCCTTTTGGCAAGTAAAATAACTACACTATGTGGTACATTTCTGAATTCACTGTCCACTAGGGCTGAGAACTGCAAGACAGCTCCTGATACATTATCATCCAAACATTTGAGCACAGCAATAACAGTGTTGCCTGTAGACTGTCAATTGCACCTAAAAATAAAATTTGACTATGAAATAAATGAAATGAGTCACATTTGATTGAAATTTGAGCAGTAACGATAAAATGTGGATAATGACATGTTTCATATAGACACGTGAAAGCAGGGTGCAAGGAACACCCAATGTGTTGTAAACAAATAGCCTATAGCCTATTTTACCTGGATAGGTAGGTATCGTTATGGCAGCTTGCAAACCAGTGTAAGCAGCTAACAGCCAGCTGTATATATCATATCGTCATAATTTCTGGTTAAACTATGCGACAAAAGCACAAATGTTATCAGCCAACGTTAGCTGTGCATGGAGAAGATCTTTTGCTTGTTTACATTTAGCAAAGATCAGGCAAATTGGGAAATGTATTACTGTTAAAACTTTACACTACTGACTGTTTTAATGACATGACAAGGATTCAGTTAAAGCTATAATTAGAAAGAGGCTGCAATCATACATTATAGTATATTTTGATGTAGGCTACTACGTATTATTGAATAAATGAGGATGACATATGATTAACTGTAATGGGCTGTCAGTCATTTCTTGTATTTTACGTAACTGTATTATTATTATTATTGCCAATATCATTATTATTATCATTATTAAGAAGACAAAGGGCAGCATCATAGGAAAAGTGGTGCAAGGCAGTATCATCTTCTCCTCTGGCCAATGATGCAATTCTTTTTCATAAATTCACAGTCAGAGAGTAAAATAATCATCATGATCAAATCTAAATTATTTTCAACAACCACAACCGAACCCTAAAAACACAAATCGCTCAGCACTATTACCTTGTCTCCGATGGCCAGGGTGTAGGCTGTCTGGCTCAAAGCCAGTGTCTCCAAAGTCTTTAGGACCCAGGCTGGACTAACGTTACTAACCAGCCAGCAGTGTTTCACAGCCTGGCCCGGGACTACCTGCGGAAAACACAGGGTGCACTTTGAGTAGTTTCTCCTCTGTAAGTAACTTCAGTCTGTGCACCTACTGTTAGACTAGAACAGTCAAAGCGGCTTCATCTGTTGATTTTAGACTACACGTCTTTCATCAGGAGTAGAAAGCCCATGGGGTCAAGCTTTAATAATAATAAATTAAATTAAATGAATTCTTAAATCAACTGGATGCCAATGCAAGATAGAAACAGGATTTCTGATGAAACTGTGCAATACATTTAGGTTATGTTAGACAAGAGATGTTAAAATCATCTAACGTTACTGATCCATCCAGGTAATAAAGCAACAAGCTAGGGACTGGTATTACCGTACATTCGTGCAGTAACGTTACCGTCTGGCCACAGTAAAGCACAGTGACGGAAGGAGGGCCGAACAGACGCCAAAATCTGAGTTTAAACGTGGGCCCAGACGAGTTACAGAAGCTTGCTAAATCCCGTCTAACAACTCGCAAACCTGACTTTAAGGAGTATTATTGTTCCCCAGCAACTCCAACCACACTCAACATTAGCACCTCCACACGACGGTCGGTTAGCTAACTGACTCATGAAGTAAACAAACTTACTAAGCGCAGCCCGGACGCAGCAGCACGGGGCGGTGCTGCTTTCCCAGCCCGGAGGCGAAGTTAACTTACCTAACGTTACCGCTGATGTTTCTGCTAACGTTAGCCGTTAGCTTTCATCATACGACAGCGTTACTGCGGTCCGTTAGCGGTCGACTCGGCCCTGGGTGGCTTTAGCCGGATACTGCTTGTCTCTAGCTAATGTGAGTTAGCTAGCTAGGTCGCTTGCTAATAGTGTTAACACCAGTGTGAGTTCTACAGTTCCGTGGCTTGTAGTGTGACTTTGACAGGTGCTAGCACAAGGTAAACCACATCGCAGCAAAACGCTGTTGCAGCGATACGCTGACTAACTGAACACGGTTTTTATTGATGTGCACAGCTTAGCCGTGCATGGTTTTCACTCAAGACGTTAACAAAAACACCTACCCAGCGTTTAACTGATCCTGTCGAGTCGTATCGATGATGACTTCCTCTCACGACTGGACCTTCTCAGGTAATTTTTCCTATCCCATCTCCCTTCGTCCGTGGACTCCACTCGTGGCGCATTTTTGTGACGTCATTTGTGGGGGGGCTTTTTTCCCTTCACAAATTACAAGTTTACCAGTGGTTTATGGGTGCTTCAGCTGAAGAGTTTGCTTCCAAAATATAAAACAAACAAACAAAACAAAAACAAAAAAAAAACATACAGGACCAGGCTCCTTTATATGTTATCATTTTTTAATCCAAGGACTTGCGTTATTCGCATTTCTTGAAAAGGTAGCCTACTGATTTGATCTAATTCTGTGCCACCAGTAGCTATACAGTAGGTCTATTGTAAGAGTAGGTGTCACTTTTTTTTTGGTGGTTTTGTTTTTTTCTAATCTCATTTAGGAAAGCAGCTCTTGAACTCTTGAATCCCACTGAATCCTAAAATTCAAATTACTAAATATTCCAGTAATCAGGAGTCACGTGCAGATCTAACAAACAGTTCAGAAAGTCATCATCAGACTTCTTTAAGTGACCAGCCAGTGTCCAAATATGATTTGCTTCAATTTTCCCCATTTGAGTTGTTAATCTTATTACCTCCCCATATTTGTCGGGTGGCAGATATGTTAGACTAATAGTCCTCTCAAGTGTTGTCTTTATTTCAGGGCTTTGGGATTCTAGTATCTGGATAATCTTTTCTTTTTCTTTTTTTGCCTATGGTGAAAATAGATGAGTATATTTGATGTAAAAGGTTGTTGTTGTTGTTTTTTTTATTAAAGCTCAGAAACAATTTTGGATGTGCAAGTTTGCATACATTACACATATAAGCATTAATTACCTTAAATAAATAACAAAGTGTAAAGGAACAATTAACCCCAAATCAAAATTCTGTCATTATCTACCCACCTCCATGTCAGTGAAAACTCAAAACTGAAATTTGTTCTGCCAAACACCCAGCAGGTTAGCTCCCACACTCCTGTCTGGCGTTGTACCAAATATTTTGTTGAAGTGAATGCAGTCTGTTATTTAGAATTCCAAACGGTAGACACAGGAACCAGTAAAGTTCTCTAAACTACTACAGGTTTATTGTGTGGTGTTGTTCTAGGTAAAGGAAAGGCTAACCACTTCTTCTTGTGAAGTGTGACAACCAACACAAGGAAATGGGCTGATCTCGCAACTGAAACTCACAGCATGCAGGCCTACTACATAATAACATAAATACAGGTCTTTTGGACACTTGGAGTGCAAGTAGTTGGGAGAAATCTGGTTGTCATTTTATGACCTTGTTGGAAGTGTAAGCAACCAGACGCCCACAGGCTGAGATGGAGCTGCGAGCGCTAACTGGCTGTGGGTTTGGTGGTTGTATACGCACTTAAATGGAATTTCAACTGACATCTGGGTGAATGGATAATGGTAAAAAAAAACAAAAAAAACAACTGGGGGAGAACTGTAGCCTTAAACCTGAAAATACCACAGCTTGCTGATATGTTAATCTTTCAACCTGAATTATTTCTTTAAGGCTAATGCTAAATTGTATTGACAAAGTGAGTTTCCAACTTGTAATTACAATTTCAAAATGTGCAAAAATTGTTACACAAAGTCTGAAATTACCTCATTGCAGGCCAATTAATCAAATGTCCCTTACCATACCAAACATTCAATGTGCTGTTTTTGTGATATTATTGGCTCAGCAGTACATAGCCTACAGTATATCATTACTGTGGTAGGAATAATCACTAGATCTCCTTGGCAGGACAGGCCATTCCAATTTTGGTTCATGATATATTATGTGGGAGTGTATTCTTTATCATTAAAATATATATATATATTTACAATATTTACAACTTTTTTTTACAATCACGTATTTTTACATTGCATTTTGCCATTTGACATCTTCGTCATTTGCTCTAACAAAATAATTTAAAAAATCTTCCAGTGAATATTTCACACAAATCTTTCATAATGAGATTACTGTCCTTTTCAAAACTTTGTAAAATTTGACATTACAGTAAAACATCATTGTTATACAGAGCATGATTAGACAATATTTACAGTACAGAACTATTGTGATTTAATTTTGTGTTTACAGTGCAATTTTGTGTCTCCGCTCTAAGTGTCTAATACTCTGATACCTTTATTTCTGAAATGTTTTTAAAAGTGCTTTTGTCTTGCTCTTGGTCTTCTAAATATAACTGGTATAAATCCATATATTTGTCTTCGTGAAACCAAGTGCACTTGATATTTCCATCATGTATTTTGTCTTTCCTTTAAGTTTTTGACTGCCGGACATCTGTCCACTCCATCTTGGTGCTTTGCAGCGCCTGAGTCTTCTTCTCATCCACCTTCACATAATCCACTCTGTGCTCGTCAGACAGAAAGGGCTTCTGCTGGACATTGAGAGAAAGATGAGTGAGCGAAATGTGCTTAAATTAAAAATCAAAAAGTTGTGAAAGAAAAAAACACAGTTCTGCTTTACCTGTAAAACCTATAGTGAATATATTTTGCATTTTTTGTATTGTGTTATCACTGCAGTAAGATGATAAGAAGTCAGAACTCAGTCCAAGGGTGGCAGCGGTTGATAGGAAAATTAATCATGAAACCACTTGTATATGCTGCACTTGAGGTCTTGAAGCTACTGTTACTAAACAAGTGAATGTATTGTAGGATGCCATGCATTTGCCATTGCAAGTGATGTTCTGCACAACACCATTACAATCGCAATCTTGCATAGACTGCTTCAAGACATCAAATGTAACGTGTAAATGGTTTTGCATTCATTTCCCCATTGCCTACAGTAGAAGTTATTACAGTGCTTTTACCCTTGAAGTGAGTATTGAGTTGGTCATTTGAATTGTATGCGAGTTGTCATGGCAGCAGCACACTCAGGGTCACATGGAGCTAATTCTAGATTGTGGTCGTAAGGCGATATTACAACAGAGCGAGAGCTGAGGGACTGAAAGGACAATTCCACCCTGGGATACTCTTACATCAATCTGTGATGTTCAGTGCAGATATTGTGATGAACTCTTTTCATTTACTTTTTCGGTGTACCCACTTTTACTCAACTGTCTCATCTACTTATACTTCATCTATTACTTATACATACTCCTGTGTGTTGTGTAAGATGTAGCTGTTCCTCATTCGTATTTCCTTGCATCTTTAGTCCAAAGGCGCACTTGACAGCATTCTATGCAGCAAAAAGCAGCTGTGTTGTATAAATACAAGTACATTTGATGATCTTATCGAATGGCCTGCAACAATGCTGTCTACTCTGTCAGTTAATTTATCAATATGCTATCAGCTATAGTCCATCACTGAACCACCACTGAGTCACGGCAAATGCTGGTGGACCAATGGAGAATTGATTAGCAAAATGCAGCCACTGGTGGGCCAAGACCTGTGTGGAGTACTGATGACAGCATCTCCCAAATGTATTTAGGAAGACAGGGGTAAGATATTGCCTTTTGTTGAGTATTTAGCCAGTTCATCTCCATTATCTATCCAATCTCCACATACCTTCTGCACAGGAGAAGAAGATGCAGAATTGAAGTCCAGTGACAGGTAGTCAAGGTTTGATCTCCTCGCCCAGGACTGAGGTGCTCCATCAAACGTGAGAGAGGGCTGCTGGTTGGACTCCTGCCATGAAAAGGAAAAAATGAAGACCATCTCTTCAATCAGAATCATCATGTTCCCAGTTAACTGGATCACAAATACTAGTGATTTGGGAAAACAAAGTAATACATTTGTACAACTGTATGCCCTATGGTGTATTAGGGCATACAGGATGTTAGGAATTATCATCATATATTAATAAAAAAAAGTTTCTTTGAAATTTAACTTTCTGTGGTTTTTACTTTTCAATCTAATTTCATAAGTACTGTACTTATCATTATATTAATTATTATAAATAACATTTTTTTCCAAAAAAAAAACAACAACATGGCCATAGGCTGCTCATTTTCAGATTCAATTTGGTAAAAACCCAGCATGGCCTCTTAGATTTTCAGAACTGCCTCCAGTTACTATAGGCATTACATTACTATAGGCAAATCACAATTTATATGTATTTTTCCCCCCACATTGAAATCACGGGAGGGACTATGGATCGGCCCTATACCTCCACTCATCACAATATCTTGGACACCACTGACGCTGGGGAACGATGTGTGTCATCCTTCCAGCATTTTCAAAATGACACTGGTTGGCCTCGGGGGGCGGGGCTACAATGTCTGTTTAATTGTCTGTGCGTCACGCACAAAATCCCGAATGGAGAGAGACACATTGATGTTTTGGCTCCATACTCTTATTACTGAAGATGTGAAATAGCACAATGACTATGGGGTTACAGTGCAGACTGTCAGCTTTCATTTGAGGAATTCCACTGACGCAATGGATGTTAAAACCAAAACACAACCTTCTGTTCATAGTTCCCTCTTTCAGGCTACAAAAACTATTTGGATAGATTAAGATATGATTCACTAAATTACCAATTTTAGTAAAAATCATTACTGGCTAATTAAGTCAGGAAATCTTAACAACATACAACTACTGTTTTTTGTTGTTGTGCACTCTTCTGTATTGCCTGATTCTTCTTTTCCAAGCAAATCTTTTGCAATAGAAAATGATTCTGAGACACAGAAGAACAAAAACAATGCTAGCTTACCTGTAATAGCATTAAAATATCAACAAGTATGAAAACGCATGTGCAGTCTTTCAACCTCTGGTAAATTTCAATTTTTGGACAATTGTATATGAAGGGCTGATGACTCATATCTTGCTACAAGTTGGACATGAGAGGTGTAAAGAGCTCTGAGTTTTTAGCTATGTCACTGTTCAAAATGACCCTTGAGGCTGTGTGAAGGAAATGGAAGATGAAATTAGTTGTCTAAATCAAACTAGCCTGAAGTAAACATGCATTTGCTACCAGCTTAAATATAGAAATATATTATAAATATAGTAACTTAAATGGTTGTCTTCTCATGAACTACACAGGGAAACTAAATTACTGTCAGAGTGGCCCTTGCTCAGTCATTAACCATTCAACCACCAGAAAAGCACAAAAGCCTTCCATTAAGGCAACACTGTGTTCAGCAGTGAGTGAACCTGAAGAAGGCCCTATAGTGCATGTCAAGGAGAGAAGCCATCTTTTAGCCATCTTTTATTTATCCCATGTGCAGCCAAATCAGGCCCTACTGCACACTATTTGAGTGTACAGTCAAAGGTCACCTTTACGGCCCATGAGCTCTTCTGGTGAAATATTGAGATGCTGTCATCTAGGCTTATTCATTACAATGTAATATATAATATATATGAAAATATAAATAATAAATAAATTGTAATGTAAATAAAATAAATGTTTTACAGTGTAGCTTGTGTCTTCATCTCCTTCATTTTCCCGATCCTCGTGTCTTCTTTCAAGAAGTAAACTGTTCACTGCAATGCTGGAATTAACGCAAACATAAAAAACGAAATAGAAAGGAAGAATTTAATTCAGATCAACAACCAATCAACAAGGCCAACAGACACAATACCATCCTTGAGATGGCAGAAATATTTAGTACACCAGCGGATGTAAAAGGATAAACTTATTGAAAGGAGATTTACATAACTGATCGTAATTCAAAGAATCAAAAACAAATGATGACTGTTTAGAGTTGCATGAAGAGGCTTTTATTTATTTACTCTCACCATGGCGCGGTCATTGTTCTGCTCAAAGGGAGATGAGTGGGGCATTCTCTGATTGTGGAGAGGCCTCTCAAGTCAAGAGGTGGGGGTCGGACTGTGAACCAAGGAAAGACAAAGTTATTGATTGGCTGTAATGTGCATTTCATAGGCCAGTCTTCAAACCTCATTCCAAAAAGGACTTGTTGGACATGTTGTTAGATCAATTCCCTCTATTGTCAAACTCTTTTGCAGTGATCCTCCTTATGTTTCGATGTACCGTTATGGCTGGGTAAAAGGCAAAGACTTGTAGCAAAGACCAACAATACCTAAGTTGAATTGTTGTTGTTTATATTTGTGTTTGTGATTGTTGTGTTTGTATCTTATAATAGACCTGTACTGGGTTTTACAGCTGTGTGTCATTAGTACATCAGTGAAAAGAACTATAATGGCCATTAATTTATATGACCATGTCCCACTTCTATATGCTAACAGCATATAGATAGAGAAAAAAGATAGGACCTTGGATGGAGCCTTGTGGTACTCCACAGCTGCTGAGGATGATATCAAACTACCTGAGGTGAGAGAGCTCTACCTGAATTATATGAGGTAAACCATTTAAGAGCAGATTCTTAGAAAAGGCAGTACAAAAGTCAAGTCAAACTAGAATTGAATATTCATCAGCAGTGAACTGGTGAATATAAGAGTACGCTCTGCTACTGTAATTTCCTCTGCTCTGTCTCTCATAGGGAATAAGGCAAAATAACACTAAGATTTCTTAAATGCGTAGTTTTTTTAATTTATACTTCGTGAGTTCAGTAAGGACCACTGGCACTCAAAATCATTACGCCCATTATCCCTAGCCACAAATGGGCTAGTACAAATAATAGCTTGGTTTACCACGGCATGCCACAAATTTAGAAATATAAATATTTATGAATCAGGCCTGCTATGAAGTTTGCTCTCACCTCTCCTGCGAGGCTTCAGATGCCGGTTGATTGGAGGCGGTGCCAGATCTCCAGGCTGACACATAGCTGGACTGAGAGTCAAGGGAGACTCAGCAGTGCAGTTTGAATTAAGGAAACTCATCGTTCTGGGGCTCATGGGGATGTAACCGTCAGATACACCACTGGGAACGGAGAAATTTGGGGAATCCATGGGGACATAAAAGTCTTCCTCATAGTTTGGTATTTGAGGGGAATTTAAACAAAGCTGCTGAAAGACAGTGCGTCACAAGATCAGACAAATGTATTATAGTGTCAGTGTAGTACAGTTGGGACAAACATGAGAATGTTTTTTGGAAAGATCAAAAAAGGCTTGTGCTTGTTGTTGTTGAAAGTGCCTATTATAGCCACCGATGCCCTCTCACCAAATTAAGACTCTCCCTCTTGTTCCTCATTGAGCTGGTTTCAACATCTCCTACAAACAAAAGATGTATTATTGAAAAATGAGTTTAGTCAACCATCACAATCGACTAGATGTCGAATAGTTGAAAAGCTGCCACATAACTTTTACTAACACAGGTAACAACACACATATTTTAGGTACTGCAATGGGAGTCTACAACAAATGTGCATAGTAGGTCCAAGAAGTACGTTTCATTTTCTTTAGCCCAGTTTCTTTCTATCTTTTGCATTGTACACTGAAAATACTCTTCTGTTGAGGATATACCTATTCTGAAATGGTCCAGGCCTGACAAAGAGATCCTCCTGGGGATTAGTTCAGGGTGGTCTGAGAGTTGCTGTGCACTCATTGGCCGCAGCCTATGAGCTCCTTCATCACTTAGTTGCTCTGAGAGGTGGTTAGGCTTAGGCGGCAGTGGAGGAGGTGTTTGGCTATCAGCCGTTGCCTCAAATGATGCAGAAGAATAAGCTTTGTCAAAGTGGAAGATACTTGACGCACAGTGACGTGGTAGTGGTGAAGAGGATGATGTTAAGGCCATGGGGGTGCATGGAGCACTGAAAGGGGAGTTAGTCAATGTTCCATGGGTGAAAAGAAATGGACAGGGGCCAGTGTGACAAAAAGAGGATGAACAGGAACTGGTGCAAAGAGGTGAGGGAACCATGTCCATGAAAGTATCATCTGATGACTTCTGTTCCAGAGAGTTCTCAGAGTTTGAAAAGCTGTCACGTCTACAAAGATGAAAAAATGAAGATATTGCATTTGTTAAACAAAAAAATGATTGCTATAATGTCATCTTGTGTCAAAAGTTTAACAGATCATACATACCTACTAATGCTTACACTTCCCCCTGTCTCACACTGTGAGAGAAAGAGGTAGTCCAGTGGATGACTGGATTCTAGCGGGCTTGAGATGGACCCTCTGTCACAGTTTGCAGGTGAGGGCTGATGGGAGGTTGGGGTGAGAGGAAAGCCCTCCTCTGAGCTCTCTTTTGAGGACATGACAGAAGACAGAAGGAGAGAGTAAGACAGAAAGCATGTATCTGAAATGTTAAAACCAACAGGGAGCGATAAGAAAGCTTACATTATGTTGACACCCAGGGCCAGCTCTACTAACAAGACCACTAAACACTAACATGCACAGAAAATAGCACAGCTTTCTCCAATTCTGTACCCAGTTTACCATAGAAATGGGGCTTGAAACATGGCATCAGGAATAGAATGGAATGAAATAGAGGAATGATATTTTTTGCAGGCACATTAAATGTAAACATGCTTAATGGCATGCCTAATGTGAGTGTAGGACAAAAGCTGTCTCCATGTTTGTTCATTTGTTTATGTATTCTCAATTTGTTTGTCAGGTACAGAAATGTTGCTTCATTCCATTTCACTCAAGGCCAATATGTCAAGGGCAAAAAAAAAGACATTGGAAAAACACTGGAGTGTCTTTGCATGTTCTCTGTAAATGTTTTTCTGCTCTTATGGGAGCAGAAAAACATTTTGTATTCCCTCACAAAAGTTATGTGGCGGCATCTTGCAGCACTCTTGAGAGCAGTGGATCACTGCCCCGTAACCCCCTTAATGAAGGCAACATCATCCTTATTGTAAACTATTTCAACAATTACATCTTATACAAAATGTCAAAGATTTATGCTGGAAAAATCCACAATGAAATAAGAATAATATGTTACTTATTGTTATTACAATTTATATTATTATTATTATTATTATTATTATTGTTATTATTATTATTATTATTATTATTATATTCTTCTGAAGGCCTGCTACACTGGCTGTCCAGGTAATAAATAATGCTTACTTTTCTTCTTCAAGTAGTCTGAAAATCATGTTTCAAATATACATCAGTGAGCAAAAATATCAGACTGTTTCTGTGTCAAAAATAACTTACATAAGTCCAATATTGAGTGGAGCACTGTTATTATTCAAGAGTGCTATCTATGTTATTTGTATTGACATTCTGTGCCCCTCTTCCCTCTCAAATTACTTTGCTTGATATGCCATTGAAATACAGCTAGTGTGGGTTCTCTTAATAATCTGTCACAGTGTTCAGTCTTTGGAATATAGTTTGGGAATACAGTCAGACAGCAGTGTGTGTTTCATTGACTGCATGTCATGATTTTGTTATCATTTACAGTAACATGCAGGGCTCCGGTATCAGCTTTTGTGCTGTTCCTCTGTCCGTAATTTATTCTCTCTCTCTGGGGATCATGCCTGCTCTATCTGCTCCACACAGATGACAATGTTCAAACTGCCAGTTCTTAACCCTCCCACCAAAATATCATTTTATCATTATTATCCAGAATTAAAATGACTGCAACAGTAGAATAAACTGAAATTCCTAGCTCACCAACATTGTGTGCAAGTGTCAAAGCCACACTGACCTGACAATCGATGTAACAAGTATTCCTGTGTCCCTAGGATGATCATGCATGATCAAAGAAATTGTAGGTAAAGAGAGAGAAGCCAGAGAAAAGAGCCAGGGACACAGAAGAGCCAGAGAAAAGAAGAGCCAGGGGAAAAGAAGAGCCAGGGAAACAGAAGAGTCAGGGAAACAGAAGAGCCAGGGAGACTGAAGAGCCAGGGAGACTGAAGAGCCAGGGAGACTGAAGAGCCAGGGAGACTGAAGAGCCAGGGAAACAGAAGAGCCAGGGAAACAGAAGAGCCAGAGAAACAGAAGAGCCAGGGAAACAGAAGAGCCAGGGAGACTGAAGAGCCAGGGAGGCTGAAGAGCCAGGGAGGCTGAAGAGCCAGGGAAACAGAAGAGCCAGGGAAACAGAAGAGCCAGGGAGACAGAAGAGCCAGGGAAACAGAAGAGCCAGGGAGACTGAAGAGCCAGGGAAACAGAAGAGCCAGAGAATCAGAAGAGCCAAGGAGACTGAAGAGCCAGGGAGACTGAAGAGCCAGGGAAACAGAAGAGCCAATGAGACAGAAGAGCCACAGAGACTGGAGCGCCAGGGAAACAG
>OMOV01115683.1:0-10491 GCA_900312565.1 Beryx splendens
TGTCTGTTTTCGGGCAGATCAGTGTGGCCGGTGGTCTCAGGCCGGTGTTTTTTAATGCATTGCTCACCGTCAACAAATCCTATGAAAATAACAAAATCAGCAATGATTTTGTTTTGCCAAAAAGTCTCGTCCATGTAGCCGGTGCCAAACGCAGCCATGTCCCAGCAGCCATGTCCCAGCAGCCATAGGACTCCATTGTATTAAAAAAACGATTAAAAACCCGTCACAGAGCCGCGCTGCTGCTCTGGCAGCATATTTCGTCATCACGATGCACCGGGCCGGCCGACTTTTTCCTCAAACAACTTAATACGCCGCTGTAGACACGTTTGCGTTCTCAGGAAAGAAGTTCCACAGCACCGAAAATAGTCCCCGGCGTAATGAAGAATTTGTTCCCATTTGAATTTGATTTGGTGATAACTACAACAGCCTGAATTTTCATGGTAACAGTTAGAGATTTTTAAAATGTAAACTATGTCTGTGTGAGCTGCGTTTCAAGGTTTTTAGCTTACAGTTGGAGCCAAAGACTTCCGGGTTGACGCTAAAAACGGTACGTGGGAAGTCAGAAAGTAACGGGAGTAGAGCAAACGCATTGCTGATTTTATGTTCATAGGATTTGTTGACGGTAAGCAACGCGTTAAAAACACCGGCCTTATCCTTTAAGATTATGTGAATGAATGATAAGCTCTGAGAGCAGGCAAAGAAATGCATGACCTATGGGAAACAGTTTTTGTCGTTTTAATCCCTTGGCTTTTTCATATGAGATATTTTAACAAGTTTTATAGTTGATCACATTTCATTGTTCAGTTTCAAGCTTTTCTTCAACGATCCTTTTACACTCACAACCATTACAAGAGTCTTGGTATCCATGGTATCAGCTAGTGAGCACTTGAGCGATGATAAATGGTTTCATTAAAAAGTATGTGCAAACCCCTCGTTCAAGAAAATAGATATTCAATACTGCAAATGACCGTTACGGTATTTAAGGAGGGGGAAAAAATCAAGTATATCAGTTACTTCTCAGGATCCTGCGGGTGCGGCTTATACGTCAACTTCTCGTCTACAGATACCATGTTGGTGAAGGAGATCTGGAAGAACAAAAGAAAGTATGAAGTAGTGTTTTGACATCACATTTTAGGCATTTAGCTAACACTTACAATGAATGCAATGGAAAAATAAGCTTCAATTCCTAGATCACCAACGTTATAAACTAGTAAGGACTGCAGACGGTCAGAGACATTCTGCCCTGACGATAACCCTGCTGTGACCCTGGATGGTCATGTAAGAGAGCGAGTGCCAGGAAAAGAAATAAACCCACGTGGTGAGGTAACTTCCAGATAAACGTACATTAGATCAAGTACACAAGGTTTTCATCCTACGACAGAAGATGGATAATAATCCTCAGCACATCTCTGGTTCACACTGAGAGGGCTGGAAACGATCGTAGGACAACTGGACCATGCGGAGCTGAAGGTTGCAATTTTGACATTCAGAGTTAATTTCCTTGTTTGTTCCTACAAAGTAAACAAGTTAGCACCAGTGCAGAGCTCCGCCCAAGCAAAACCTGACTGGTCTGAATTTTGACAATAGCTCACAGCATTTCCGTCCTTTTATAACCAACTGCTTTGTTACAACTAGACCCTTTGGCGTGGGCTGAAAGTGTAGCTACAGAAAATTAGAAGGAGGATGACTCTGCTGTCCAGACTGAAGAGGGACGTCACTTCATGTCGGCATCAAGCAGCGATGGCCCTTATAGATGTTGTGCTTAATAACAATGATCCAAGTCAGTCCAACTCACATTTGTAGATTTCAACTCGAAGGTCTTCTCTTTGGGGTCGACTACTGAATGTTCCTGGACATAAGTGCATGTTCTTGTTACACCAATGATCTGGGGGAAAAGGAGAGAACTCAGGTTTGGTCCAAAAAACAAACCAAAAAAAACAACAACAAAAACATCCTCCCTGCAGTTCAGCAACGTCTTTTATCATCTAACTCACAGACTTGGCCATGGAGGGCAGCCCCCACTCTGTGCTGAGCAGTCTGGTGCTGTGTAACCTTCCGGCCGTGTCCATGTGTCTGTTCAGCACATCCACGCCAAACACACTGGGGTTCATGGGATTGGGGTACTTCTGCATTGCCGCATTGGTCACCGTCTCCCATGGGTGGCTGTTAAAACCAATACTGGGGTTAGGAAGAGCAGGGCTGTGATCATGTAACGTCAGACATCAACTATAACCTACAACAGGTGTCTTGTCTAGCTATCGATAAAACAACTGGTAGGAGTTGTAGAGTGTATTGAACATGAATGTCATCATCAACAATCACAACAACCATAAATGATGCGTGTAAAAATGCCTGTATTAGCATATGATACACTCATATCTTCCCACTTAGTCTTCAACAACAATACTCTTGTTTACCAACAATATCATCAAGAAACATGGACACTGAGATTTTAAATGGATGATCACAACATGGACACATGAATCAAACCTATGACCCTCCAGCTTACTGTACATTACAGCCTTACAGCTTAATGTTTAGGCTATGTTCAGTTAGCATGGACTTATGAATTGCTTCAGAAACGGATCCTATGGGCTCACCAG
The DNA here is from genome assembly GCA_900312565.1 of Beryx splendens. Lineage (NCBI taxonomy): Eukaryota > Metazoa > Chordata > Actinopteri > Beryciformes > Berycidae > Beryx > Beryx splendens. The sequence goes on from OMOV01115683.1 coordinate 2,604, forward strand.
TTCAGTACACCAGGTGCTTCAGTCTGACCTTGACGGCATGTTCTAGTGTCAATGTCCTGTAAGATTACTGTAGCAGGTTTTCTGACCCTACCAATAAGACAAAGTGTATTGTTTAAACTTTTGACCATTGTGTAACACGGAAAGCTCCGGACAGCAGGGTGTTTATGTCCCGCCAGTCTGTTTTCTATACCGGACGCCCCTTCGGCACAGTGCTGAGTGTAAACAGGGATTTATCTAACGCACTAACTTAACTTCACCAAAACACAGCTGTGACCACAGCGGCTGGACGCTGTGTCACTATCAGCGCTGCTGAATACTTATGATTTACTGGTAAACAAATATCCTGTGCAGAGGTGAAGCGGGACCACTGTAATCCTACAGCCCGTGCCTGGCAGCCGACGGGCCGTTACGTAATGATCACGGTACATAACGTTAACGTGAAATTCAATTAGGGAGGTTCCTCCCGTGATTCAGACACGGGACACGTGAATTCCGTTACTTTCTGTCGCCATGTAGCACGATAAAAACATCTAGAATTAAAATAATTGAGTACTAAGGCTAATGTTAGCAACTGTAGCTTCTGGTGGCCGCTGTTAGCCTTCCTTGGCTAGCGGCATCCATTAGTCAAGTTAAGTTAGCTAACGTTAACTAAAACACTTTACTGCCAAGGCTCGTTGCACATTAAGACACTGTTAGTGTCGTTTAATTTTTTTTTTACAGAAGTCTAAGAAAAATAACGTACTGAAATTAACATTTTCTAAATTTAGTCTGAGGTTAACGATGAAGCCTTGGCTAACGTTACCTAATTCTTTGTGCTAACAGTACGTTACCGTTACCTAACTAAGCTACGGAAGAAGGCTAAGTTAGCTAGCTAGCTAACGTTACGCCAAACCGTTTCAGAGAATAAAAACTGGTCCAAACAAACGCTTTCAGTTATCTCAGACATTCCCGCACGTGACGTTACACCACTGACTGTAAAGCACTCACTTGAATACATGCTCTGACGCCCAGATCTTCATGTTTTACAGGCCTTTCTGTCAGGGCTTGGGAGCCGGCGACCTATGACAGCGTGACCGCTGCTTGGAAGGAAGGAGAGACTGAAGGAGAGACGCTTTCAATGACGCCTCGACAGCCAAACTCCTCCTGCTGGCAGAAATATGAAACGCGTGTCCTTCAATCAGGACGGGGACTAAAAGCATCTATGTGGGGTTTTTTCTTACTTATAAAATAATCCAGGAAATAAAAGACAGACATTGTGCACATACAGGACATACACACTCGAATTATGATAATGACTGATGATGAAAAGTAGAAAGGGGGTGTGAGCCGTCAACGAAGGGGCGGGACAACTGACTGTCAAAACTGTCAATCATGAACCAGAACTATTCTTACTGGCTAGAAAAAGCCCCTGCGTTCCCGAGCGTAACTCTTGTGACGTAATCGCGCACATATCCGACCTGTCCTTGAAGCCGCAACACAGCCAACATGGTCGCATACTGGAGACAGGCAGGCCTAAGGTAAAAAATATCTATATAAGTATCTTTGTGGTCCATATTGATCGTAACATCTTTGATTTGAACGAGTTAGCATTTTAACTGAATGGCTTTTAAAGAGCTTTTCTGTCATGCAATTCATTAAATCCTCCAGAAAGCTATGCACCAGGCATGCTAGCATCAGTTAGCTTTCCAGTCCATACGTGTATGGCGCTAATAACTAACCGAGAGTTAGTGTGACAGGCTGTAAGGATAGGGTGTCCTTCATGTGTAATCAAAGAAGTAGTGGTGTTTTTTCACAGTTTTTTGTGTTAGTTAGTTTCTGTCCTTTAGCATGTCGCTAACGACTCAGTGCTCTTGCCTGTCCTCTCCGCAGCTACATCCGCTTCTCCGCGATCTGCGCCAGCGCGGTGCGCGCTGCGATGAAGCCGCAGTTCAAAACCGAGGCGTTGCGAGCCGCAGAGAGCAACGTCAAAGTCTTCAAACCCAAAACAGACGCTTGTAAGTTAAAGGAGTGAGAAGAGTAGTTACCATACCATGGTCTGTCGTCATGAACGCATTATTCACATCATTATGGATCCATGCAGTTTGTCTGTTCAGACGAGGTCGCTTGGTCGGTGAACTTGGGCGATGTTATCCTAGCTGGTGAAGATGAAACATGCGTTTTTAGCAAGTCAGTTGTTAGATCATATCTTGGGGCTGTCAGATCTTCTGGCTTCTATTTCACACTTGGTGTGCAGATGTAACATACTACAGCCATCTGCAGCATTAACCTGGCATCAAGGAACAGTTGCTGACAAACTGGTGCAAGGAGCCACAGTAGACCTGCATTTACTGATGTTAATATGTTCCCTCTAAGCATGTGCTGCCCAGTCCTGTGCCATGGAACAGTCTACAGGGTTCCATTCCAGCCAAACACTACAGCAGCTGATTTTACCGATTAACAGCTTCAACCAGAAAGGAGGAACTAATTGGTGAAATTGGCCTGAGTAGTGTTTGGTTGGAAAGAAAACTACTTAAAGAACAATTTTGTGTGATGCAGGCGCCCTTACAGGAAGCCCTCCCCTTCTATAGAATTAGTACAGTACTCGTAAATCTAGATGTTTTTTACTCATAATTATTTGCTCATATTTCCTAAGATTCAGCATGACATCTGTATTTGTCACCCAAACATATTGCAAGTCAAAATGATCAGATCAATGAGGTTGCTCTGTATTCACAGGACTAAATGACACGCCACATATTGGAAGATCAATGGATGTGTGTGTAATCAAACATGTAAAATCCATTGTAATGAGAATACTATTAATACTTCCTGCCCCTCCGTTCTCCTTCCAGGATGTGAACCCATGGTGTAGATAGTTTGTTTCCCGGAGTTACGAGGTCCCGTCACCGTCCCGCCCAGCACACCGTGTTGTGATTGGATGAAAACGAAGAATGGATGACATCAAGAAGATCTGTTAAAGAGTCTGGAGACCTATAAATGAATTGCTGTTTTTCCCTTTTCATTTTTAATTAAAACTATTAAAGATATGGAAATTGGAACTACATTGTGTTTGGTGGTATACTTGCCTTTATTCATTCACAGCATCGCAGAGTAAGACACTTTGAAGCTTAGTTGGTCGTTAAGGATTTTTATTTTGATATAAATTAAACGGTGCACTAGGCTACATACACACGTACAGAAAAATGGTATTTACAGAGGTAAATGTGTGGATCCATGAGTAATATCAAGGGTTTCTTGAAATGAAATGGGAGGTTTCTTTCAAGAATCCGAATAGGACAGAAAGGTATTTTGTGTATAATATACATTTGTAAAAACCTGAATCAAAATCCATAATTAGAAATGCATGCATTGTGCAGTGAAGAGAAAATTGCATAATGTTTAGTGAAGGAGAACTACAGGCACTTCATTCTTTAAACTACAGTCTAGATTTATTGGTGGGTATTGATTGTGTTCTTAATTAATGTAAAATACTTCTTCTGTGTCCATCATATATTCAGCAGATATGAGGGAGAGTCCTTGCAGGAAACATTCATTTTGTTTTTAGTGAGAAATTAAACCGTGAGCATGGAGTGAGCAAATCAAGTGTAAAATGAACTTTAGATGAGCGTTGTCAAGATTGAAAACAAAGAAACGTGAACGAACGAGATGATTTATTGATCCCTTAAGGAAATTCTCTTTCTGCCGGCCCTGTCCAGGGAGGTCAGAGGTCAGCTACTGTGTACACAGCGCCACCTAAAAACCACTAGACCAACCTGCTGCCCTATTTGCCTTTCAGAATTGCAGTTAAAGTTTCAATTGCAGTTTTCAATTTGAAATGACGGAACTAAAAGTGAATAATAATAATATCAAACTTTATTTATAGAGCACTTTTCAAAAGCAAGGAATAAAACGTAGTGCAAAATTAAAAACAGGTTACTGGAAAAATAAATAGCAAAGAGATAAAAAGACAAACAATAATACATGACGATAAATAAATCACAATCATAGAAAATTAAAAATTCAATAAGCTTTTTGTTTTCAAGAAGTGATGATGCCCCCGACTCTACTGCAGTGAATTCTATTTGGTTTAATACTCCCATGTTGAGTTCATCATTCAGTTCTCATTGGGAGGTGCGGTCCGCAGCCCGACCCTAGCTGTCCTTCTTCTCTCTGGTCATCTTGATCATGGTCTCCGGCGAGCGGTAGAGGAAGATGAGTTTGTCGAACAGCGTCTCCTCCAGCTCCATCTCCCCCGTCTCCCGGACGACGAAGATGTCGGTGCAGAGCTTCAGGACACGGTCGACGCATGGCAGCTCCTCGAACATGATGGACCTGGAGATCCCGTTGAAGAACTCCCGCACGAACTTCCCTATGACCAACACCACCGACATGTACAGGCCCACGATGCTGCGGTGGAGCAGAGCGGAGGAGGAGGGAGGGGTTAAAATGTGTGTGTGGAGAGAGAGAGAGAGAGAGAGAGACAGAGAATTAGTTTCCCCTACCACTGAATAGGTGGGGAGGGTCACTGGTACGTGTGTGTGTGTTTTCTTAGTCAAGGAAATGTACATTAAAGGACAAATTAAAAACAACAACACAGAAAGTAAATAGGAATGCAGTTAGACATTAACTTTCAAATAAAACATCATGGCAAGGTTTTCCAAAAATCACCTTACATCATGACAATACAGCATTTGTTCAAAAAGAGCGGCAGACAAGCCAAGTTTATATCCGGGAGAATTCCCTGACAGGCAAAATGTGGTGTCACCCACCCGTGTCCAGCCAGGAACCCCAGGCTGGAGGGACTGACTTTATCGTTGAACACCACCATCTCTATACTGTGGCAGCTGCGGCCGGGACCCGGGGAACACTCCTCCACCACCCACCACTGGTCCGTGTCTTCCTCTTGCTGCCCATTGGTCTGCTGAAGTTTGACTGACAAGGGCCTGAAGAAAGCCAGCTCCTGGCTGCCCTCTGCATGGGGGGTGGGGTTGAGATATTAAGAGTGGAGGTAGAAGTATGCATCAACACAAATTAGACTTGATTGAAGTGCTTGACCAAAGACACTAAACTTAGAGGAAAAAGTAGCACATCCAAAAATAAAAGTAGTGCACCAGAGTACTTGCTTTTCACTTGAATTTACACACAATGATGCTTGTGTGTGTGCCATACTGCTTTTTTCCTCTTAGTTCAGTGTTTTGAAATATGGATTTGTATATTTGAAATAATGAAAATAGTGCTCATCGAAATACTAGTGATATTGATTAGTTAATTTGTGCTATAGCCACATTTGTTGATTATTATCCAGCATGAGATTTTCGTATTGTTCCTCATGTATAATACCGGTACATTCCATTTAGTTGAAATGCTCCTTTATGTTCACCCTGGACGTCACTGTCACCAGACTCAGTTGGAGTGAGAAAGTCCATGGAGCAACACAGTTTTTTCCGATCGAGACAAATGATTGCCAATCGATGAATCTTGTGATTTTGTGTTTCACTAAATGTTCTAAATGGAGCTGCTGGTCTCTGGAGGTTTATTCACGTCAGACTCACTGCTTTTTTTGCACGGACGTCAACTCAGTCGCTGCACATTTTGAAACACTGAAGGAATGCTGCTACAATATCTAAAGGGATTGATCGCTCTCCCCACTGCCCCACACTAGTCCTGATACACGCAGATAAAGAACGAGAAAACATGCCATAGGTTTTGAGTTACACAAGATCACACATACAACTAAGCTGCAGCGCTTAGATATTGCAATTTTATACCAATTCTACATGGGGAAAATACTATTTGTCTTTGGCAAGATAGATCCCTTCAGATATTACAGCACAATGCAGTTATCATTAATTAAACAACCATCTGGTATTCCGTGATCAATATAAACTTCAATAAAAGCTAACGAACCAACTTTCATCCTGGTTGCCATCTTGGACTCTGGGCCTTTGGGACCTCTGATGAACTTCGGCAGCAGATTAGGAATAATCCTACGGGACAGAGAAACAGCATGGAGGCTTAATTCAGATTGGACAAATTATTTGGTCGTGTTGTGTGTAAATGTGTTGAGAAATTGATGATTAATTTACATTTAACACGGGGAATGCCTGGAAATGGTAATTCCCCATGACTTTTCTCAGTTAAGGAGGCAATTAGGGAGGCATGTTATAATTTCTGCTCATAAAACTCTCAAATCACCTCTGGTGTGTTGGGCTTTAACACAAGGAATGCCTTATTTACTTTTATTTCTACAGACTGAATATTAAGGCTACACCAAGATATTCAGTGTCAAATAATATCTCCAGTATTGTTATAGTAATGAAAGATTTTTGTATGCTTTCATATTAGTATGTTTGTTTAATTTACTTGGCCTAAAGAAGGTGTAAGTAAAGTTATTTATTTATATAGCACTTTTCACAGCGCAAACTCATAAAGTGCTTCACAACAGTAAAATAGTTTAAATAAAACCAGAAAATAGTAAAAAACATTAAGACATAAAAACACAATAATTAGACCAGAAAACAGTAAAATGAAACAATAAGACATAAAAACACAGAATTACAGACACAGAGGCTAAACAAAGGCCCGTCTGAGCAGACGAGTCTTCAGCTGCTTGATGAAAGTGGCGACACCAGTGAGATGAATCCCAGCAGGTGAACTGGTGTGACTGTGTTGACTCACACAGGACTGCTGCTGGAGCCTCGCAGCATGCTCACCATCCCGTGCCTCAAGGCCTCGTCCTCGTACTTCTCAGTGTGTTCGCCCACCGTCTCCACCACCATCGACAGGGACGGATTCCTGAGGAGGAAACGGAGGACAGCAGCGTGAAACGGTACGAGTGCAAAAGTTTCTGCCACCCTTTACTTTCTGCACATCTGCGCAGGAAACTGACAAATGATTTTAAAATGTTTGACTTGGGGATTTTTTATTGAGAGGTACAAAGTCCTCTGCTTTTCCAAACTGAAGAGAAAACTGTGTGAAAATCTCCACTGAAAATGCACCATGTCTATTTTCACTGGGGACACACACACACACACACACACACACACGCACACACACACCCCTCCTCATCTTCTCTGCACCCTGTTCTGGGGAACTGCACCATGAAACACACACACACCATGCCCTTTCTGTATTTTCAATGTACTATTTGATTTTCTCTGTTATTTTTGAATGAAGAAGTAATGCTTGCAATGTTTCTGTTGACATAAAATATCTATTTAGTAATATTTTGGATATATTTATTAACACTCAGCTTCATGTTCATCAATGTGTCTTTTACAAAGGGAGTTTTTTTAATGTCTAGTTTAATTGCGTTAGTGTTATCGTCACAGTTATTTGCATGTATGATTTTTTTTCTCTCAAACTAAACCTAGCTAGTCTTTAACGGGGTTAAGTTATTGCAAACCGACAAAGAAAACATGCTTATTTATTCAACATTTTCAAAAGCGAGGTGTCCCCAGCCTTTTGAGTACATGTGCACGCACACACCGACCTGAGCAGCGTCCATCGTAATGTCACGTAGATGTGAGTGGAGTTGCTGAGCTCCTCTATCATGGCCGCTCGACTGGCCGGGCTGATGCTCCACAGCAGACTGGCGTCGCTCTTGATCTTAGCAACGACGATGTCCTCCGCCATGTAGTTCATTATGAACTGCATGGCAGACTGGGAGGAGGGAGGGAGGGAGAGAGAGAGAGATGTTTTACAGGTGTTTTTAAAGGTGCTAAATAAGACAGACAGAAGGACAGAGAGACGTCACCATGACGGCATAATGTCCTGCATGTCCCATGGTGGCGGTTCATTAAAAAGTATTTGGGGTTTACAGGAGAACGAGCTGCATCTTACTGGCTGGGTGGCGTAGGCCTTGGTGAGGCTGGTGAAGTTTTTGTCTTTGTACGGAACCAAGTTCTGC
>OMOV01115686.1:0-23121 GCA_900312565.1 Beryx splendens
GGCTCAGCAGTAGATTCCAGCGCCCCAGAAACAGAAACAGAAACCCCCCCCTCCCCCCGCCCCGCCCCCCTTTGCCTCAACAGACCGAAGTCCACTACACTGCTGTCACTGTCACCTGTACTTTTGTTACCAACAACACTACAGTAGCCACACACTGCCATCAATTAGCCATCAATATGACTATGCAACGACTTGGACTAGAAGTGAGGCGGGGGAGGACCGGGTCAGAGCCTCACCTGGTTGATCGTGCCGGCGGCAGTGATCCTGGTGTAGCCTCTGAGGCCGGAGCTGAGCACCGGCGAGGAGCTGTCTGACCTGATCACATGTCCGCACCAAAACAACAGCGACAGGCACAGGCTGAGCAGGCAGACCCAGCGGAAACAGCGGCTCTTCTGAGGGGCAGAGGCGTGACAGGAAATTCATGGTGCATATCCTAACAGACGCTGGACATTAATCTGACTAACACGATTAGGCTACTCATACGCATAATTAATATCTCTCGTTACCCAGCCTCGTTGTTTATGGCGTTGTTCTTACCGGAGATTTCATATCACAGTCTTCGGGAGCCCTCTGGTCCAGAGCCCGGCGACACTCATCGCGCACCGCAAAATTATTCCAGCCGTTTTGCTTGTAGTGAAAGTGTGGAGACAGGCTCACCGGCTGCCATACAGGCTAACTACCACGGGGTTTCATGTTTTAACATTTCCAGTGGCTATTTTCAAGAAAATCTCAGGAGTTCTCTCTCGATTCACAGCTCGTTTTCTCTACCGTGTAGTTTTCACCCCAGTTAGGCAGCCGGGGTACTCCTGTCCCCTAATCTACAACTGAATACATTTCTTCCCCGATACAAACCACTGCAAATTAATTTTGTTTCCTGCTATCTTATCTAGGACTGTGCTCCGCCAGCTGAAATAAGAATAAGACTTCCGGTCAGATTTTTTTTCCAGAATAAAAGCGCGATCTCTGCGTTCCGGTCTGTGCGCTTGTACGAAAATAAGACTTCCGGCAGCCTTCAAAGTAAAAGCGCGAGATTGTATTTAATCGTAAAATTCAATAATTGAGCTCTCATATTAATGTTGATTTTATAGTGCCCCATTTCTATGACATGAGCCCAGTTTTTCTATTACCACCACCACCAGCTACACCTGACTCTCAGCTCTCCTTTCAACCGCTCTATCACTAAAGGTAAAGGCCCAAAAAAATCAACAGAGAAGGCAGCTACCGCCACCTGCTGTATAAGAGTTTAGCTACATCTAAATATCAAATCTGCTGTGTTAATCAAGAATCAAAGATGCCGCCGTTCTTCTGTACATTACCAAAAATTGTCACCTACCCTACACCTAGGCCAAGTCTCCACATAAGCTGCTTTAACCGAGCGTTTAGCCTTCAAAATAAAAGCGCGAGATTTTAAACGTAGAAAGTTTTAAATCACTTACTTTTGTATTTAATCGTCAAATTCAATAAGTGAGTACCCAAATTAATGTTTGATGTCATAATAATAAAGCCAGTGAGCTTAACAAAGAACCTAATCAGCAGGACTTTGATCATGAATTGAAAGGTGCATGGCTGAATCACAGCGTCATCGAAGGGTATAATAACCTCTTGCGCTCAAATGTTAAGGCTGCACATATCTGTTATCCCACTTTTGTGAGCCAAAAGTTGAGGAGCCTTTGGTCTGATGACATTAGTGCCAAATCTCGGTTTAAATATAGAGGGGAACCTTCAACTAAATGATTACAAAATTTTGTATCATGGAAAAACATTGTAGATTGTATAGTTGTTTTTTTGTGTGCAAAACTACTTTTTTTAGTCAACATTTGAGTGCTGATGATTTCCAATGTGCCAATCAAATCAAGCAGCACCAGAGCACACAGAAAATGAAATCCCGACATTTTTCCTGTTTGCAGTAGCCATGGTAATATCACTTTAATTTTCTGATCTTTGCCCGTGAAATCATGATGTTCTATGATCGCGATCTGATTGGATTTTAAATATACTTGACACGCCCATCTGTTTTCCCGATTGGTCAAAAAATGAGCTGGCCTCACAAACTCGGGGCCCCATTGGTTGATAGTGCCGTCACTATTCCCGTTTTTCCAAAGTACCGCCCTTAAGCAAAAACTAGTGTGTGAAATGCGGCGTTCAATGTGATAGAAGAATGCCCTTCTCCGACTCTCTGGATGCCCAAGGTATGTGAGATGTTTTATTACACACTGTAGCACTGATAAAATAAGCCACGTCCCGCTAACGCCTGTATGGCATACCTTGTCAGTTCAAAGCCATACAAGCTGTAACTTACTGTCTTATCGATCAGGATTTCAGCCTGAGTGTGATGTGATGTTGACAGATCAGGCTGAGCTAGCTAGCTAGCTAACGTTAGCTATCTGACTGGCTTCCTGTGAAGTCCACTGCTTGCTGCTGTTGCTGCTCGGTCAGCCGGGCAGAATGTAACGAAATCCCCACAGACATGAACCAGATTTGGCTATGTCCGTATTTAACAGAGAGAGCAGAGAATGTGGTGGTAGGGCTGATTCCTGGTCTGTTATCAGCGCAAAGCTAACGTTAACTAGCTAGCTTGCAGTTCACCTTACTATCAAGTCACTTTTCATTCAGCTGTCAGCCTATGGAATCGCCATCAGCAGTAACTCTGCTGTCTGGCTGGTAGCTGATTGTTCATGTCGCTAATCGGTGGTTTGTCAGTGAATTAGATGGTTTGCTCAGTGGTAACCGGGCAGCCTTGCACGTTGAAACCGCACCTGCTGTGAGTCATGTGGTGTGGGGCAGGCCGAGCAGCTAGGTAAGTAGCTGGCAAACCGTCAAGTTACTGTGCTTGTAAGCTTGATTTCCCAACATAAACCACGGACTGTTGCGAATCCATTCAATAGCTGTACAGAGGGGGTTGTGCTGGGGCTAACAGCATTGTTGTAGTGATAAAGTACTGGTCACATGCCATGCATTCAAATCATGTTTATTGATGCAGTGTCCTTTACTTTCAAGGGTTGAGCAACATGATGCAGCACTAAAGGAAGGAGACCTGCACACCTAGTTGGGTTTGTGTCCAGATAAGCTCAAAAACTCCAGTTCTGATCCCTGGAGTGAAGTTATAGTGCAGAGTACACGTTCAGAAGTGGATGAGGACAGGGTTGGACAGCAGGCCCTGTGCTGGCTGGTCCCAGAACAGAGAGGAAGCCCTCTTGAAGGTGAATGTGAAGGGGCCTTGGAGAGCTGTGGCCTGCGGGCATTTTCCTTTCTGAGATGTCAATCAAACGAGCGGAAGGGATGTCCATCGCCCAGGCTTTGGCCATGACCGTAGCCGAGATACCGGTGTTTCTTTATTCCACATTTGGGCAGGTAACCCACTTTAATAATCTGCATGCACAGTTAAGTTTTGTGTTAGACTTGCATCTCTGAGCACATGGTTCAGTCACTGTTGTGTGCACATTTTCTCAATAATAATATAGTTATATATTCTGCTTCACAAAGTAATTAAATGGTTGAGAGGGCTCTTTATGCTACCAACTTTTTAAATGGTTTGCTTGTCGTGTTCGCTCATACCCTCTCTGCCTCTCCCTCTGCCAGTCCATATTTTCCCAACTAAAGCTGACACCAAGCCTGAAGAAGGTACTGTTTGCCACAGCGCTGGGTAGTGTAGCGCTGGCTCTCACTGCCCATCAACTGAAAAGGAGGGGGAGGAAGCGGAAGCAGGTGACAAAAGGGAAGGATGGTCAGAAGACAGTGGGAATACCTGAGGCACTAATGAAGACGGGCAGACCCTCATCATTAAAGAGAGGTAAAATAATGTCTGAAATGTTGAACTCATGGCTTTGCTTTTTGGTTGTTGAAACAGGTATGTCTCTCTCAATATCTACTGAGAAACGTACAGACAGGAGAATGCTTTTAATTTCTTTCTGTGCCAGGTCAATTTCCTGGACGACAGATGATGAGTCCAAGCACGAGGAGCAACGACACCATGAGTGGCATCTCTTCCCTGGCCCCAAGTAAACACTCAAGTTCCTCGCACAGCCTGACATCTGTAAGTGTTACAGTTTTGCCAATACATTTTTTTGTCACTTTGTCCTTTCTTTTCCCATATTCCTTTGTGTTACTTTTCCCTAACACAATATGTGTGCCGTTGAATTGTGTGTGTGTATGTGTTTCTGTTACAGATGCGGGTCCCACTCTCGCCAAACCAGTCAGCCAATCCGTCCACCCCCTGGGAGGCAGAGCCCGTAGTGGAAGAGCCAGGTGCAGCAGAGGATGCTAATGCAGAGAACCTCTATATACTGGGTAGGTGCTTCTCATGGCTCATTGTTTTAATGCAAATATCAGCAGCGATGTCAAGGTTAGAGATGCAAGTTTGTGACTAAGGGCGTTTTCACACCTATAGTTCGTTTGCTCTGGTCCGAATCAGTTGATGAATTTGTAAACTTGTAGCGTTTTCCCCTTGGTTCGGTTTCTTTTCACACGGAGCAAAATCCAAGCGAACCAAAATGCGTCACTACAAACCACGTGAGAACGTTCACTCCGCTTATTGGTCAGATGTGTCTGGGGCGGGAGCAAGAAAGTAAATACAGGAAGAAGGTCCTGTGTTCTGGACTAGTGTGCATTGCTACGCAATTTAACAAGGAGCAACGGCAGAGTTGGCATTTACGGAGCCCCTAAAGTCCCGAAAGGTGGTTTTTTTTTTTATGTTGTGTGCACAAGATAAGTACAAGTTATTTATCTTGTGCGCACACCATGAAAAATATCACCTTTCGTGACTTTAGGGGCTCCGTAGGCATTTGCTCATAGCTGTTGTAATTATCTGGGCAATATACCAGCAGAATGCCCAATGCACTTCGATGAATCGTCTTGAAAATACTATACTGCTATAGTTGTAATACTATAGTAGTAATACTATCCTGTTGTAGTTGTAATACTATAGTAGTAATACTATACTGCTGTAGTTGGGTCGGATCGAGGTCGGATCGCATTCCCACCACAAACGAACCGCTCCAGAGTTCGTTTGGGACCGGACCGAGACCACCTCCTCTAAAGGGTCTCGGTTGTTTTGGTCCGCACCCGAGTGCGATTACTGTGTTCACACCTGCCCAAACGAAGCGCACCAAGGGGGAAAACGAATCAGAGTCCGATTTAACCGGACTAAAAGCGCAGGTGTGAAAACGCCCTAAGAAGTTTCCACATCACAATTCCTGGTTTGACAGATAAAATTGGTTTGGAGGAATTAGTAAAGCCCTTCGTGTCCCTTTTTTGAAGCTGGGATAAAATTCAGTTTGCTTTTTTGTTTTTTGCCAACATCTTTGGTGCCAAGTGCTCACTGCTGTGTGTTTTTGCACTGCACTTCTCAGAGATCACTTGGCAATCAAGCAGTGTGTCCGGTACTGTGTGACGTGTTTTCTCCTCCACCACTGTGGCTATCGCTGCTCATGCAAACTATGCAGCTCTTCTTGTATTTACTCTAACAAACTAATGTTGCTGCTGCCAGAAATGTAAAACAGATAATTATGCAAGAGAGGATTTTATTGAGGGAAGTCCTATCTGACACTGGATGTTGAGAAGAGCAAATGTAAAAGCTTTCATGAACTGGATATAGGTTGAATCGCTATTGTGTTATCTCAGTCGTTGCTAGAGAATAGCAAAACACATTTATTTATATGCAAATGTCTCAGATCATTACTTAAGAATAGTTTTATTTATGGAAGATATGTAACAAATTGTTGTATTTCTACTCTCTCTTCTACTACTCATCCTCCTCCTTCAATCATCATCACCACTGTTTTGCCTTACCTCCCCCTAACAGGGATGGAGTTGTTTGAGGAGGCTCTGCAGAAGTGGGAGCAGGCCCTGAACATTCGCCACCACGTCCACTCCACCTCCTCCAACAGCAGCCTCGTCCTTCAGGGGGCAGCGTGTGCAGACATTCCTCCGGTACGCATCATGTACTTCTTAGCTATGTAGAAACAACTTTTGCAAGTCTTGAATTACTTTCCAATCCAAGTACTGTATGTTAGTTTATGGGGGGAATTGGGATTTCCATGTACTTGTGACTTTGTGGGTTTGAGTCCAGTGCACAACCTTTGTCTATCGTGTCCCATAGCAGGACAAAAAGGCACCGTCTCCCCACTGAAACGGGTTTGTCTCAGCTGAAAGGGGTGGGCAAAAACCTCAAGACAAGCTGAAATTATATTTATTTTTTATTTTTTGAAAGTTTTTGAGCTGGTGCTTGTGGGGGACTAGCCAGCATAGGTGAAGTGTAACTGTCAAAATAAAGGAAACACAAACATTACGTGTCTTAATAGGGGCTGTAGGGCAGCTTTAATCTGCCTGAGTGAAACATGTATTCATCCACTTGTTGAGAACAGGGTGAAGGATGACTTATCTGACTGCTATCTTTTTTTGTTTGGTGTGTCTGCAGCCCTCTGTAGGCAGCAGACTCCTTACTGCAGCACTGCAGACAAGGTTTCTGTAAGAGCTGCAGTTGCCAGTGCCCGTAGTAATAATACAAAACAGTAGAAAAACGCTACAAAAGAAAGAAACTGAATTGATTTTGGAATGTTGTTTCCATAAAAAGGTGTGCTGACTTTGGGCCTTGTCATGCTTTCCTTCCCCTTGGTTATAGGTTGAAGCCCGCAACAAAGTGTTTGCTGAGAAGTTGGAGACACTTCTACACCGAGCGTACCACCTACAGGAGGATTTTGGCAGCACCATCCCACCGGATAGCCTGCTGGCAGACTTTGGTAAGCGAGCAGGCATTCCCATTCCCCATAGATGCTGAGCTTTGAAGTTACCCTGAACCTAGCAGAAGTGTGACCATCGAGGAAATCAAATTGGGATCTTTTAGTCAAGTAGGGGGGATAACAGGAAAGTGCTGTGCCGCCAACAAGTATTTCTTAATGGTTCCTGAGGGTGACATCCTCAACGGTACTGAAGTTTGTACTTAAGGAGGTGGAAGACTGATACAGAGCCTTGGTCTTAAGCTGATAGTGGTGTATTTTATTTTGATTGGTGCTGACTGGTCTAAGGCTAGGTTGGAGGAGGTCATAGATGTTGTTTGAAGTGAGAAACTGAGTGAGTTATCTCCCAGCTTTCATTGCTAAAACTGGGTGGAAACAATTAGAGAGTTAAAAAAAAAAAAAACTGCATTGCAGAACCAATCCAAAGTCTTTAGGGCGGCCCTTCATGCAGAAGTCGTGTGCTTGTAAACAGATAAAACAGAATCAAATAATGTAACGTTGCTCGGGACGTCCATTTGCAATGTTTTAAAAAGCTCTCTCCTTGTTACAAAGTGATTCGCTGTATCTCCAGTTTGTTTCACTACGGAGGATAATGGGGGGAGAGCATCATTTCCGGTAACGTGACAAAGGGGCGTAGGTTTGTTAGCCGCCGTTCTCGCAACTGCCTTGCATTTAGAAATCCCCAGACGATTGGTAGGCGGAGATCTCCAATTGCCTGGCATCGCGAGTAGTTTTTTTAAGAGAGATGCAATTTTTCAGATCTTCAGGGTTGAGGCTGGCTTTTTCGATAGTGGCATGATAACTGCTACTTTGAGCGAGTCAGGAACACTGCCAGAGGAAACAAAATAGTTTACAGCATCAAGCAGAGATGGGCAATTTAAATAGGTAATTGTCCGCTTTTTGCAGACTGTGCGTCACCTGTGGCATCATCAGTTACATAATGCAGGTGCAGCCTGTGCGACCGGCATGTGGATAAGGTACACGCAGGGTCTGAGCATGGAAACTGAGTGGTCATTTGAGCAGTACCATTCAGATGGCTGCATGGCATGTTTAATGATGTGTTAACAGAATGAGCTTTGGTTTGGTAAACGAGACTCACTGAGTTGCCAATACTCAACTGAGGAAGAAAGGTGCTTGGTTCTCTTTGGGTGGGACACCAGACATTGGCTGCACTGTGTTGTGGGAAAAATCTCCTCTGAATATTTTTAGATTTTTTTTTTAATTTAAAGGTATTTTTGCTACTGTCTCTGATTCTCCTATTCATGAAATATTGCTAATTTGACAGCTGTCTGAGATGGAAGGAGATTACCATGGTGAACCAGGAAGAGAGATTTCTATTAACACAGTTATTACAGTGCTGGCTGGCATTCATTTTAGATCTCTGTTGTCAATAGTTATCATTAATGCTTTCCAAGAAAACATCAATGTTGTAACTCTTACCCTGAGGGTCAATGTTTTTGTGATGTTCCTCTTGCAGAGAGTGAAGGAACCCTTATCTTGCCTCATGTGGAGAGCTCACACAGACTGCAGGATGATGATGCGACTACCATTACCTCCGACGATTCCTTCTTCTCAGCCGCAGAGGTTAGTTCCTCTTCTCTACTCTCTCTAACAGACTAACAAACTCCTTGATCTCCTGTACCTCCTAGTCTTTGCTTTCAGTGCACATACTACATCCCTATGTCTCACAGATTCATTCACAGCTGCTCCTGTTTTACTCATAAATGTCATGTTGTGGGCATGTGCGCTGAGCAATGTGCGTCTCGCTCTGTGCAGCTGTTCGATGCCATGTCTTTTGAAGAAGTCTACCAGCCACTGAAGCCAGCTGCTCTATATGACGAGGCCCTGAATCTGGTCCAGGAAGGCAAAGTGGTCTATCGGTCCTTAAGGTAGCTAAGAATTCTAACTTAAGTTCTGCATCCAATATTTTAATGTCAGTAATGACAGTCAATTACAGTAACTAATAGAGGAATAAAGTCTCACTGAATTCCACTTCCCTCTCTCTTCACCAGGACTGAATTACTTGAATGTTACGGTGACCAAGACTTCCTTGCCAAGCTTCATTGTGTGAGACAAGCATTCCAGGTGTGTTGTGGTTTACATGAATTGCTTATAAAGCATAGATCATCTTCACTGTTTGCATGACTGCAAATATCTTGGCAGTCCTTCCCTTTTAGAATTACTGTAAGTACTAGGTCAGGGCTCTAGTTGTGATCATTTTGGTCATAAATTCACTAAATGAGCTGTTTTTTAGAATTGGCTAAATCCAAATCCCCTTCCCGAGGCTTCCTCTTGTAAGACAAAATGCACTTTAGGTGGAAACACAGTTGGAACGTTATGTGGTTAATAATGCAGTTATTTCATGCACCAATAGAGCCCGCCCCTTTTTCCCCACTCCGCTGGCTGATGTCACTTCCAACAGTAAGGCAATTAACATTAGAGTCCCCAAATACATCTGAATGGCTGGTGTGTACAGCCCAACTGTCAAATATTGTGTTGCAGTGATGGATGGCTGTATAAAGATGGTTTCAATAAAGTGGTATTGTTCAGTGTAAGCAGTTCTCCCCCCACTGATGTCGTAGATGTAGCGAGAGCCCAGAAGGCCTGCAGTACACTTCAACAGACCCGAGTTTGTAATGGGCTGCCTGTTTCAAGGTGCAGTCTTCGCATTCACAAGCAGCGAGTTGCATTTCTCTGCTTAAGCAACAGCCAACTTCCAGAGAAGCTACTTGGTCAGTTAAAGACTCCAGCTGCGAACTGGAGAGGTGCCTCAAGACAGGGTCCCATGCCTCACACGCAGAAGGTGGATGATACCCCGAATTACAAATTTTGCAAAGTAGGCACACCGGCCCTTCCATTCCAGATGTCACGGCCATAATTGGCCTCACTGTGCTGTGTGGCTTTTTCCTCCTCTTCCTCAACATCTAATCCATTTTCTCTTACCTTTACATGGAGGGCACCTCCCTCATCAAAATGCACATTATAGGTCTCTCACAAAAATTGCGGCGTCCATACAGTAGCAGGCCGTGATGGTCCTGCTAACAAACAATGCGGGTGTCGTTTCTCTGCAGCAGACACCTCCACCTACCCTTCAGTCTCGAATACCTTCTCAACTGGCATGCATGCCTGACTGAGCAGGTGGTTAAACTCAGTGCGCAGGTGTGACACCTCTGTCCTCTGCAAAAGAGGGTTGGCAGAATCCCCAAAGAGGTCCAGAGGCACATCGTCCTGCTCGAAAGCCTCCGTCCATCCATATTGACATGCCCCATTTCAATCAGATTGAAACACACATAATTGACTATACAGGTACAACTAATAATGAAATAATTGTTCCCTGTTCAAGCCATTTAAACATTAATTAATAGTAATGGCTTATTTTGTAAAAATAAAATATTCTGGTTAAAAATGTAACCTAATAACATTGCTTGGGTGCTTTTAGGGTTGATTTTTGGAGTTTCTATTGGCGCTATAGGACTGTACTGGAAAGCCGAACACCCTGGCAAGCAAGACTAAGTAGAGCACTACAGAGGCAGTTGATCAGATTTGGGTCAGAATCAACTGGTAAAATACTGTAGGCTCCAGGTTGAAAATGGCTTGAGTTATGCTTATCACAAGTTAACTAGTCACATTCCAAGGCATGCACAAAGCTACCTGGCCTACACCTGAAATCAACAGTTTACTATATCCAGAGGAAAGTGAAAAAATCAGATCATTGCTTTTAATTTCAGGCCTCAAGGCAATAAGAACTTGGAACTTTTGATATCCACTTTATGTCACCAAGCTAAGTAGGGTGAGGTCCCTGCATGTGCAATATGTGACTGGGTGAGGAGAGTTGCTGTTTGGGTTCATGGGGTTATTTAGTGGATGAACATATTTATATAATTGTTTTTGTTTGTGTGTTTTCTTTGCTCAGATTCTGCTGTTGGATGAAACTCACCGCACATTTTTCATGGAGACCGGGAAGCAAATGATTGTCGGGTTAATGGTTAAGGCAAACAAGGTAAAACTTCTTACTTGGATCCTCAGTTATTGGATTGTTATTTTTGGTTATGTTTTTGTGTACATGTTGTAGCTAGCTGGCGGTTGTTTTTCCCCTCTACCTCAGAGTCCCAAAGCCTTCCTGGAGAGCTATGAGGACATGCTGCTTTACACCCAGAGAGAGGAAACATGGCCCGTCACCAAGATGGAGCTGGAAGGCCGAGGGGTGAGAAATGCCATCATTCTGCCATTTGTTTTTGTTTTTTCAACATCTGCATTGTTAATAAGCATGCATGAAGGTATAATTGTTAGATACTGTGTGTGCTTTCATGACCTTATGAAGGGTTCACAAATCTCATTTAAACTCAGTGCGCAGGTCGTCTGCCCTTAGGTAAGGGCAAACGAGGGTTGGCAGAGTCCCCAGCTACATTTACATGCAAGTTCTTAATCCAGTTGCTCATTAGAAAATGCCATAACTCAGAATAACATGAGTATGCTCACGTTATCATCTTAACCCATGTAAGATGGCTTACTCTTTAGTTAAATGGGTAAGTGTGGCATGTAAACAACCCCTTCTCCACCTTTGTCTTTTGTCGTCTGCGCTAACTCAGAATGTTCTGGGAATATTTTGATGTACCCTTACTCAACAAAAACCATGGCAGTGAGCAGAACTTACTATTGCTATTGAGATCATCATATATTTTCCCAGGTAACCTAAACACCCAAACAGAGATCATGATTCATTAGGTGGGACAAATATGTTCACTGTCCAATTTAACTAGTTTCACTTTTTATATAGCTTTTGAATTTTGGCATCAACCTCAGATTGGAAATTGTTCCACCTTTATTCAGAAAAAAAATATTTTTGAAGATTACAAGTCACCAAAAGCAAGGAGTACTAGGGTTATTAAATTATTCCTGTGACCGCTGAATGATCATGTGAGAGAATATAAGAGCTAAGGTGGGAGGTTGAAGGGATTTTTTTCTCTATAATAATAATTAAGCTATGCTCTAATAAAACCTTGTGAAAACTCCCTTGGCACAATTACAATAATAAAAGGAAGATTGTTTTCATGTGGAAGTAGAATCGCCGTCATGGTTAATACAATGTACTGTTGGTGTGATTTCTGCAGGTGGTTTCTATGAACTTTTTTGACGTTGTGTTGGACTTCATCCTCATGGACGCATTTGAAGACCTAGAGAGCCCTCCCTCATCTGTGGTGGCTGTGTTAAGGAACCGCTGGCTGTCGGACAGCTTTAAAGAAACGGTTAATTACGCACACACACGCACAAACTCCTTGATCATGCCACCAGTAAACAAGTTACTGTAATAACAGAGGTGTGTCTGTGTGTTTCTGTTAGGCTCTGGCTACTGCCTGCTGGTCTGTTCTAAAAGCCAAAAGGCGTCTTCTTATGGTGAGTTTGAGTTTTTAATGCTGCTTTGTTACTCAGAAAGTACCTTTGCAGATGGATTATGACTTTTTCTCTTCTTTCTATCATCCATAGGTTCCTGATGGTTTTATCTCCCACTTCTATGCCATATCAGAGCATGTGAGCCCAGTTTTAGCTTTTGGGTTCTTGGGACCTAGGCAGCACCTAAGTGAAGTGTGCACTATCTTCAAGGTGAGAGCCTATAGGACTTAAAAGCTTTTATTTTGTCACACTGTTGGTCAGCACTTGCTGCTACTTACATTAGTCCCCTCCCGAAACACAGAGATTTCATCACTGTGTTGTGACTGTAGTGATGTCTGAATTTCTGATTCGCTCATTTTTTTCAGGACTCTAATCCCTGAAACTGCCTTGCAATAAATCCCAGATTGATGGCACTGCATTTTTCTATAACCAAAGCTCATCTGCAATCCGATCTCAGTAATGAGCTAAAGAAATGGTACTAACTTCTTTCTCCCCTCTCCTCTTCAGCAACAAATCGTGCAGTACCTTAAGGATATGTTTGACCACGACAAGGTCCGCTTCACCACTGCCCAGTGCTTGGCTGAGGACATCCTGAACCTTTCCCACCGCCGCGGTGAGATTTTGCTGGGCTACCTGGGAATCGATAGCCTTCTGGAGCTCAATGGAGCCCTGCCCAGAGACACGGGAGGCTCTTCAGGGCGCGACTGAGACTAGGTGTCTCTGTGGGCTTCGTTGGGCTCGTACAGGCCAGGTCAAATGCAATGGGCTGGCCAGGGGAGAAGGACAAGGACTACAGCTGAGCATTTATTCTATAGCTATGGTAATATTGGATTGAATCAAGCTCATGTGGTAGACTGAGGACCAGCATCATCACCTGATTCATCTGTGTTCATCAAACACAACTATAAGAAGATATATTTTCATCAGACCTGTCATTGGCCCTTGTATAAACGTGGGAGACAACTGGTTGGATAATATGATTCCATTTCTCCCTTGTTACTGGATGCTCTCTCATGTACCGAGACTCCCTAGTTGCATATTCCATATGTGTGAGGACTTGTCTCTGCCTTGCTGGGTGAGACATGATTCTTTAAGACGCACCTATTGTATGCTGACCGGAGGATTCTCGATAGGAAGACCGGCCACGTCGGGTCAAGTCTCCGTACATGTAGAATATGCAACATGGTGGAGAAATAGTCTCTTCATACAGACAGCAGTGGTTACATTGTATCCTCCCGTTCATCACCTCCGGACCTGGGTTGGAAATCATAGTGTTAATTATTCCCCGTGTTCCTGTGTGAAAAGAAATGGTGTCAGAGTCTGTTGATATTGTGTATTTGTATATTTTATATTAAAGGGGTGAGGATGTTTCTTAAAACCAGGATAATTTTTAACACCCTTAGCCAACTGAAGACCTGTACTGACTGAGTGATATTTGCTGAAGGACCTGATGCTTTTGTCTCCACACTGATTGTACTTAAATCCTCTTTAATCTTGAGTATTTATTCCAAAGGTGGCAGGTGTTGAAGGCAAAGGTGGCACATATCCTAGAGAATGTGTTAAATGAAAAAGACATGGTATGCAAGATGAGTGTTTGGTGGTAATGCGGTACTCAAATTGAAGTTGAATTATCCAGTAGCTATATTCCACCCCCATACCACAGTTTGTTTTAATCATTACTTGCCGTTTTCTCAGTTGAAGTGGGCGTGCAGTGAGCTGGCCTGCGTAGATGCAAAATGGCAAAAAACTTTGCTGTCTCTGGATCAAAGTATTCCCTTCGCTTTTATTTTACTGAGCAAAGGATGACAATTGTCAATTGTAAATTATGCACAGGCACGAAAACAAATCTTTCCACTGCAAGTAACACAATCCCAAGTGTCCTGAAACACCATCGCAGCACAGAGCGTGTGATTGCCAATTTTGGAGGTGTAACAGAAAAGCAACATAATGAATAGTTTCATTACTGCTTCACTACTTTTGAAACGAGTAATAGACAATACATTACTTTTTGACTATCAAGCCCAACATTTTTCAGATTCTTTCGTGTAGTTTTCCAGCAATTGATTGAACTGCCAGTTGCCAGTGAAGCCAGTTGAATTGCCCAATTGGCCAACTCCAACGCTTTGGGTCAAAACTGAACACCAGCTGTACTTCCAGCTAGGTTCAGTTTAACACGAAAAATACTGAAAAAGTTTTAATGATCCTATCGCAAGTATGAAGATATAAAGAATTATTTTCAGTACTCGCCACTTTCTGAAGTGCATATAACCGTATTGTCAGTGTGTTGCTCACTGGCTGTAAATCAGTATAAGTGCGTGAAAAAAACAACCCAACTACCCGCTGTTTTCACCCGTTCATTAGCAGAATCAACCTGACATCAGCAGCATCCAGCACTTTGGAGACGTTCTGAAAACCCTCGGTCTCAGTATCATATACTGTTTGGTTAGCAACACAGACAGACACCCTCCGTCACTATACTGTCTGTGTCTCCTCAGTTTCTCGTCACTCTTGCCGTCTCCCCAGCTCGGCCACCTTGCAATCGAAGGGATCTGTAAATGGAACAGTGCCATCTAGTAGTCTTTTAGTGTGGATGTTTTGCAGTTGACTACGGTTATTTATGATGTCAAGAAGGTCACTCATGAAGGACAGGGCATTGTACAGTCAGGCTGTAACCTACATAAGAAGTGCACTGATAACCCCGGAGTTGTCTTCGTTTGCCCAATATTGTGGTGGTGTTGGAGCACAGAGACACTGAAGGGGCACCGAGATGCCAAGCTACCAGGAGTTTTCCTCCGCAGTCCTAAAATGGATTACTCCATTACTGATCTGTGTTACGCAGGCTGTAGTTTATGTTTGTATAGGAAACTGTCAAATACTAAATTAACTTAATGAAATGCGTTGAGAGGATGATTTATTATTAACTGAAATAGAAGTATGCTTGTGCTTGTATGCATGTGTGTGAATGGGAGAAGAGAAGACATTTTCTGTGGTCTAATCATGTTGTGTTTCACAGTTGTAGGGAAATTTTTGATTCAGTACCCTATCATATATGCAGAAAAGTCAGATCTTTGTTATTCATACTAAACGTGTGTGTCTTGTGGTCTTGAAAATCCAAATCCTGTTCCTGTTGCAACATGCCTCTGAATCAGAAGAGACGTTCGCAGCCACACTTCTCGTAGCTCATCCTCAGAGATGTGGTTTTGGCTAACGTGTGCTGCGTGCTTTTTAACCTTGTTTCTGTTTCTGTCAAACATGAACCATAACTTACAGCTGTAAATGGAGCCTTTCTATCACCATTACAGAAAATTTGCTTTGTTTTTTGTATATGACAGATCTGCAGTTGATTGTTTGGGTTTTTTTTGTTTTGCTTTTTGCACTTTATCAGATAAAAAGAAAGATCTAGGAATGCCTCTACCCTTTTTTTATAATCAAATCAGTTGGCAGCATTTGACTGATTCAATATTTGAATTATTTATCACATCATAGAAATGAGATATTATTGATAATATAGAATATAAATGCTGTACAGTGGAAAAAATATATTTACCAGAAAACTACATTATGGAAAAAGTGTAATGACAAGTATAAATGGATAGCAGCATACGCGACAAAACCTGTTGTTTTCCACTGTGATCGTTTTAGTCTCCCTCATCTACATGTTCAGTTTATCCAAATTGAAACTAGAGCATTTGGCTGGATTTAGTCTAATCACCGATCAACTGCTTAAAAACATTTCCCCATTGTTGAATCCTGTTACTGTAGAATATCAAGTATATTTGCAATCAGTATGCGTCATAGAGGTAAATGCAATCACTGCGAAATGCTAATGTTTGGTCTTGTATTGAACGGTTGGTTTGCTTTTCCTGTGTAGAATGCCCCGAGAATAGATCATCAGATTTACTCTCTCAGCACCCTTTGCATGTGAACGCTGTAGATTCTTTGGATTGCATTCGATGAATATAGAAGTGGAACGTTTAGACTCAGACTCAGTCCGTTAGTTTTGAAAATCCCAACTAGAAATATTAAGAAAATACTAAGAAAGTGGTGTTTGGCTTTATCTATTTAGTATCTTACTGCTCATGTGAACCTAAATCCAGGCATGGACTCTCCTACAAAGCATACACTCAATAGATTATAGATTCCAGAGGATTCCAGATGGCCAGAACAGGGACAGAATGATAGAACATGTGTTTTTACGTATGAAAGTCACCGCTGTACACGACAAGTGTCCTCTTCATGCCTTTTGTCTTTTCTATTGTGAAATTACAATGCCAGCACAAACTGTAAATTGATTTTGATTCTGCATATTACATGTTTTTTTTCTTATTAAAGTATATTCATTATGCCTTTTCCCAACAGATGATGGCTCTTTACATTTCCATGTTCCACCAGGAATCAATCTAACTTTCCAATTACACAGATACAACTTGTTATTATAGTTAAATGGCATTTCTTCAGCACAAGAAGAGCTGTTCCGTCTTTTCAGCTATACTTGCTTGGCTGTTCTTAACTCTATTGCTCAGTTTAAATGGGGGGAAAAGTCTGAGTCGAAGCGAGGCAAATGATGCAGACACAAATATGTCACCTTGTTATGAGCTGTAACTGTAGTTCCCACTTGTGCCAATCAGTGTAATTCTGAATGCTTTTTATGAAGACATTATGAAGACATTTTATTCTGAGACAATCCGGAGAAGTCATATAGGTTTGATTCTTCTCATGCAGATAAATGTGACTCTACCCCCAGTAAAATGCTGGTTTAACCAGAACAGGGACACGGTGAAAGCACTTTGGCACCTCTGCACCGGCTACGTGTAAAATATTAGAATTAATTTCAAGATTTCAGTGATTATTTTTAAGGCTGCCTGCTGGGTCTGGCTATAGTCTTTTTAATCATTTATGATATTAAACAATACGGCTGGTGTTTTTTAAGGCATTGCTTACCGTCAAATCCTATGAAAATAACATCAACAATGCATTTGCTCTGCTCCCGTTACTTTCTGACTTCCCTTTTCCTAGGATGGCGAAGGCATGACCCGCCCTAAAAAACACCAGCCTTATCCTTTAAACATTTTTAAATGAATGATACAAAACATCAGATTTCAGATTAGTCTGTGATTGAATAGTGTTGCATCCTTGGCAGGTGATGACATTACAAGGCATTTCCATCCAGCCAGACCAGATAGTCTCTCACATTTTACTCACATTTACATATTTCACCGCATGACGTCTCCAAGCTGGCTGTGATATCTAAATGTAGTGGTTGAAACTGATGGGCAAAAAGAGAATAGGTGGCTGATACTTTGTAAAGATCCAAGATCAGTCTTTCAAAAGAAAATAATAGAAGAAAAATACACAGAACAGGACAAGAAATATTTCCATTCGGACCGAGATCATCAAGCTAGCAAGCAAATTAGTCAGATGAAAAGGTAATCAGCCTTAATCACCCCATCCCCACGAACACCTGAAACAGCTCCTCCCTGACTTAAGCTTACTTCATATTTGACCAACAGTGGTCAGAGCCATGCAGGGCGGCTGCAGCCCTGTAGAGGGGCACAGAGTCTGCAGAGCTACTACACACCAGAGGCACAGACACTGCTGATATGTTGATTGGCTTGTCAAAGAGGTGAGGCGGGATTTTCAGTGGAAATATTAGGCCTACCTCATGTCTGTTCTATACAAGTCATCCAAGATGGACCAATTTGAAGAGGGGTTATCGGAGCGAGTTTCCGGCATCTCTATTAGCCTACCCATCGCCTAGCAAATAACAACCAAACAAAACAATGTAACCAGAGAAATTTCCATGCTGCTTGCAATAATGGACGATAAAGTTTTCGTGAATCTTGAATATCTGTTTTCTTACTGATGACTGACACAAAACGTTAGAGGTCACCACTGTCATAACTCAGAAACTTGGGCAGCAAAATTTTCTCTGAGTTTCTGAAATTCATTCATGTGAAATTTCCAAGTAGGAAATTTGTTTTTCTGATATATCCGATATAGCACACGAATGCATGCATCCTGTTTGTTTCCCAGTCTGTGTGCACCTGTCCATCCATGTTGGTCATGTCTGAGTGGAAACGACTTCATCTGCTGTCTGTATGGAGGCGTCTCCTACCTCTTTCTTTTGATGACCCTGATGACGACATTGACAATGGTGACCATGCTGACGGATCCGGACTTCATCCAAGCGCTTAATTCTGTTTATTCTGCGTATTTTATGTTCCACTGTGTAATGAATATTTTAAAAAATGTCTGCTCTGGTACAGTTTATGCAGATAATTGTTCATTAGTAATTATTTTGTGATTGAAAAAAAGTAACAGATGACTGCTAACTGAGGGGCATTAGTTGCAGCTTTCCCTCTCCATGCACGCTCATCCTTTCATCTCTTTCTCAAAAATGTCACCATGGCAGCAAGCCAGCCTCAGGTTAGTTAAGCAAATGTAATCTTAAATTACAGGTGATAAGGTTTTCTGTTTTTATTGCCTTTTTTGTTTGTTTATTGTTCTGATGTTTTGTGCTGTTTTGCACTATGTGAGTTTGCTGTACTTTCATGTTTTAATATGTATTTGGAACCGGTGTTGTTGCACTGCAGCATGAAATTGACCTTTTTATGACACTGACAATGGCATTTATTATTAGGCAGTAGCAACAGATTACAGCATACCTCTATATTAGTGTTACAAACAGGTGTAGTTCACCCTAACCTTCTGTGGGTGGAAGCACTCCACCAGTGCAGTTTTTACTGTGGCAGAAATGTCAGCAGTAAAGAAGGTGGCGTTTCAGATAATTGAAAAGGTAAATACAATAAATAGATAAATTGACTCTCACTCCAGAGTGCCCTGGACATCAGGCATCTGAGCAAACACCTGATCAGAAAATAGGCAGAGATGACCCAAATGGAAAGGGATTTCGCCACTGACTTCAGTTAGGCAGCCTGTGATAAATACAAATTGGTGAGCATCTGACAGTTGTAACATAATTACCAGCTGCCTTTTGCCGCTTTGATTTCAGTCCGCTGCTTCTATCTTTGTTCATTCAGTAATTCTTCTCTATGAGCAAAATATCTCATTTCCCGTCTCCGCCTGTGATTGGCTGACACCTCCGCTGCTGGAGCGTGTTCGAACAGAGAGCTCCGCTCGCCATTGGCTCAGCACATGTCTTGGGCGTTTCATTGTGACTGCCCGGTTGTGTCCGGGTAAGATGGCGTTGGAGGAGCAGTGCTCGGCACCACCTCGATGGCGGTCAATATCTCTAACACACGTAGAGTTCCCCGAGGGTACGTAAACTCAACTTCTTTCTCTGCCTGCTGCCGCTGTGCTCATGACCGCACGCGTCGTGATCTTCGACATGTGTGTTTTCTTGCTACTGAATGGACACGGACGTCGGTAACATTGCCAAATAATGAGATGCTGCAAAATCCCGAGCACAGCAGGGAATGTAACCCGGACTGCGAAATTGTGAGACACTGCCGCATGCGCAGTTGGTAAAATGTCCACAATGATGGCTAGCCAGCTAGCTAGCTAGCTTAATATCGGCATTGACATTTTGTGAATTTGTGGTTTCCCAGTGTGTTGTAAGAAATACGCAACGAAATTCAACCATTGTAGACGTGAAAATGTTTTTATAAGTGCGTTGAAAGTAGCTCTTCCGTGTAAAAGGCATGTAAAACTGAAGCTAACGTAGTAGCTTCTTGGCCTGGTTTGACACTGGTTTGTGTAGCATGAACCACAGACAGTGCACCTAGGAGGGTCTGAACCGGATCAGATGGTGTGGCCTGTTAGGGAAAGGCTTGTTTTGCTACACCAGCTTGCTACATGTACCCAAAGTTAAAGATTCCCCAATACATTGATAATCCAGAATCACTGCCTGACTGCACACCACAACTTTAAGGAGTCACTCTCCAGCAAAAGCCCATTGGTGATGTTTTGACTTTTTGATTGGGTGGTTTATGGTGTTCCCTAACAAAAGTGTTGTTTTTGTGTTGTATTGTTTTTAGATGATCTAACGGGACAAGTGCTGGCTTACATCAGTCTCCTACCCATAGCAGTTCTTGTGGGTTTTGTTACGCTCATAGTGTTCAAACGGGAGCTGCACACGGTAAGTGATGTCAATTAGCCTAACTGTGAACTTGGTGAATTAAGGCGCGTCAGTTTAGGTCAGTCTCCAACTTGCTCTCAGTTGTTAATCATGCCCTGTTGTATGACTGAGCCTGAAGACTGGCATCAAGTAGGTCAGATTGTGTAACCTCTCTGTGCTGTGCTGGGTAGAGAACACATATTCATTTTGACCTGTTTTTTTTCCTTCTTAGATTTCATTCTTTGGTGGGCTCATCCTGAATGAAGGGGTGAACTGGCTGCTGAAGCACATTCTTAGAGAGCCACGCCCATGTGCAGGTGAATAAAGTAACAAGATGTGGTCATGGTGTGTGTGTGTGTGTGTGTGTGTGTGTCTGTAAGAGGCTTAGTGCATTCCAGACTTGTGTATGTATCCCTATTGTGCATGAAATACATGGTAACAAATTTATATCAACCAAGTAACAAGAACTACATATTGTATATCACTTAATCTTACTCCGCTAACATAAAGTTATGTCTTTTTGCAGGGGCTCATTCAACACTGACCACAGAGTATGGGATGCCCTCCAGTCATTCCCAGCTCATCTGGTTCTTTGTTGTTTACTTCTTTCTCTTCCTTTATTTAAGGTGAGCTTCATTCTTCTTACAGTCTGGGGCGATTGAAAGCTGGGGGGCATCCAACCGTAAAATTAGTAGAAGCATACTAACTACGAACTAAAGTCTATAGGGCTCCATCGCAAAGCTAAAAGACGCAAAATGATAAAGTATAATATTGTATTTATTTCTGCAGGGATGCGGTCTACCCTG
Source organism: Beryx splendens (assembly GCA_900312565.1). NCBI lineage: Eukaryota > Metazoa > Chordata > Actinopteri > Beryciformes > Berycidae > Beryx > Beryx splendens. Next base: position 21,009 of record OMOV01115686.1, read on the forward strand.
AAACAAACTTAACTGATCATACTGATACCTATACCGAACAACTTGTCAATTTATTAAGAGGTCATGACATACGTGTTTCATACATGTCCCCCCCCCCAAATTCACTGCATACCCCCACAGCTTAGGCATAACTGATTACATTACTTGTTGAGGCGTTTCATGGCATTTCACTCCCAACATCACATGAAGTCGATGCCATGGTGTGAACTCTCTTTCTCCTCTCTGTTTAGAATGCATCAAACGAACAATGCTCGATGTGTGGACCTGCTGTGGAGACACATACTGTCCATCATCCTTTTGGGCATGGCCTTATCAGTCTCATACAGCAGGTAAGGACGTGGTCCCCCCAGTAAAAACAAAAAAATATCCTAACATCAGAGGTGAACATTTCAAATTCCACTCTTGTGTTGTATTTTCTGCAATATTCCACTAAAACTAGTCTTAAATCTCATTTCTGTTGACTTATCTTAGTGAAAATAAGTCCTGTTAGTCAACTAAAGTGGAAAATGTGATCTCCGTGCATTCATACAAGTTGTAACATCTGGGTTTTAAAATGACAGATAGTACCTTTAGCTACCGTTAAGCTGTACAGCGGAGGGTAAGAGCCTGCCTACATCCAGGGAGTTTGCTACCCAGCACGTTATATTGTGAATATAAAAAATTTGGTCACCTCTGCTTCAGCAGCCATAGACTTTCGTGAATAAAAAAAACTCTGCAGCAAAATGTCTCAAGTTTGGTTTGATGGGATCTATAGGACGGCTGAGTGAAAGAAAGACCAGCTCAGCTGTCCTTCACTGTCATAACAAGGGCGATGGGTGGATCCAGTGTGTTTTGAGTCTCCTTCCCCAGGCGTTACTCTATTAATTCTGGGTTTTTTTCTTTTTTGGAGGTGAAGCCTATTTTTCATTATGCGGCCTGTTTTCTGTGAAATATTCTGCAGTTGTGAAATTGTGTGGAGTGGACGGAAAAGTAAGGTGATTATTTAGTCCATTAACTCAGATTGCAGAAAGTGTGTGGGGGAGAGTAATGGCACTCTGCACAGGTGATGTTGGGGAACCATTCAAGGAGTCACTGATGAATACGAATGATAGCAAATACTGCAGTACATGCTCAGGCGCACATTCAACCAGCGATGTAGTGGAGGGTAAACCCACCTAATTTCACTTTGCCCACCTTTGTCATCTTTTAGGTTGACATAAGTCTTTGATAATATTTTGTATAATGTATACTATGAATATTTAGGGTCGTTTAAGGGAAAAAACATTAAAGTTTCATTGAAACTATAGTTCTTTAAAAATATATATATATATGTATGTGGATGTTTGCCTTATGGTCGACTGGCTGTGATTTACCCACCTGTTCATTTGCCACCGCATCTTTGCACTCAGCACTGACGGCATTTCAGTAATGCAGTTTGAAAGTTGATGCATCCGATGTGTCGGCTTAAACCTGATTTTGCCTCGTTCGCAGGGTCTACCTGCTGTATCACTCTTGGAGTCAGGTATTCTACGGCGGAGTGGCCGGCAGTGCCATCGGCATAATCTGGTTCTTCATCACGCAAGAGGTGCTGACACCGTTATTCCCCAAGATAGCAGCATGGTAAGGAGTGGTGTAAGCTCAGGCCCTGTGTGCTCTCCTTTCCCTGCTTTCTCCTCTTGTCACTGGGGAAAGACAAATTATCATTAAATGACTGAATAAATAAAACTTTCCTCATATGTTTTTAACATTCTGTCCTGTCGGTTACCTTTTCGCAACGGATAGGCCAATATCGGAGTACTTTCTGGTGCGAGACACGAGCCTGATCCCCAACATCTTATGGTTTGAGTATACAGTGACCAGATCAGAGGCAAGGTAACATATTGGTTTGGTGGAAGCAGGTGGGGTTAAGGAGTGCTGCTATATCACGCACTATATTAGTATTGCTAAAATTCAACCTATTCTATCATGACGTGATGCTGAAACTGTAATCCACTTGTATCTTCCAGACTTGATTATTGTAATGCCCTTCTCTCTGGTCTTCCTAGTTGTGCTACTAGAAGTCTTCAGCTTGTTCAGAATGCTGCAGCTAGAATCTTGACAAACACTAAAAAATTTGATCATATAACACTCATTC
>OMOV01115701.1:2058-14828 GCA_900312565.1 Beryx splendens
TCAACTCTTCCCCAGACCACAGATGGTGCTGTGGAAGAAAGCCAAAATGAAGTTAAAGCAAATTTTAGTGATGTAAGTAGTAGCAGCGATAATGAAGATCAGGATAACAAATCAGTTGAATCCTATCAATCAGTCAGTCCCGTCAAATCAGTTGATTTCCATGACCAATCTCCGTCACCTCACAGTGAGGTAACGCAGAATGATCAAGTAAGTAGTAGCGATAATGAAGATCAGGATAAGAAATCAGTTGAATCCTATCAGTCAGTCAGTCCCGTCAAGTCGGTTGATGTCCATGACCAATCTCCGTCACCTCACAGTGAGGTAACGCAGAATGATCAAGTAGGAAGGCCGTTGGTAAAAGACGCGGATGTCAAAGAGGATGTAAAAGATGAGAGATCAGAAAAGATGCATGGTCAGGTTGTAATTCCATTCATTGGAACAGAACCCTCCGGAGAGGATACCTTTGGCCCACAGGTCTTGAACGTCCATGGTGAGGTTGAAGAACCGGTTCAAGGCCAGAAAGAGATACCATTTCTCGGAGAAACTAATCACCATGAGGGTTTCCTGCACACAGAGCTGTACAATACATCTCAAGAGCATCGTGAAAAGACTCTGCTTGCAGGTGAAATGACGCCAGCTGTTGATCTTAGTGAATCCAACCAGCCAGTGGTCTGCGTGGAAAGTGGGTCTGATGACAGATGCCCTACCCCAACTTTGGATGAGAATCCTTACGATTACATGCACCATCCTGACCCTTGTAGTAGTACTGCTGCTCCTAGTGGTGATGATGTCTGCAAAAACGTCACTCGGAAAGATCTTAGCAGATGTTCAACACTTACAAATGACGAGTTGCCTCTTGAGCAGGAACTTTGCTCCAAGCCCAGAGTTAACAGTGATCCTAATCCTGCTCTTTCTCATCGTGGTCTTTCTCTTGGACAAGAACAAGTTCATCCTGACCTTGAACTCCGAACTCTCAGAGTTCTAAAAAGCATAGACAAGTACCTCTGTAAATCTAGCCACGCTGACAAATCCGGCCAGTTGGAAGCAGCTGACTTGCACCTCTCTTGGGATCACACCCCTAGCCCCAGCAGCAAATACGTACCAACCAGCTTAGCCCCGAGCCAAATCTCAACTTGTTTCAAGGAAGGGAAAAGAAATGATATGAAGCCAGAGGCGGCGTTGGCCTCCGCCAAACAAGAACTGCATGCAAAAGCCTTACGTCATTTGAAATCACCTTTCAAAAGTAAATTTTCATCGGAGGAAGAACTTTCATTCCACGTTCAGTCGCACCCAAAGGAAACGGACTCGTCAGTTCCTGAACACTACTCTAGAAGAACAGAAGAACTGCAGGACACTTCCTATGGGCAAGATTATTTTTATCCTTACAACACTTCTCATTATTCTGAGAGTTTGCAAGCTGTTCACCCAAGTATTGACCAAGAGAGTCATAAAGCATCTTTACAGTACAATTTGGGTCCTGAAGCTCGTTCATGCAGCCAGCGTCCTGTCATGGCTGTGAAACCATCGAAGAGTGATGAAAGTCAAGCAGACTACAACTCCAAAGAAGGGCACATTGATACCTCTGTGATTTCCGCTATTCCAAGAAATAAACAAACTAAAACACCTGCTGTCACGAACACCACACGGAGTACCAAGTTGATGGAGAGACCGGCAGAAAGTTTCAAAGGAATGTCTGAAGGACTAAATGAGAACGAGAGAGAAGGCATTGAGTTTTCTTCAAAGGCAAATTGCGTATCTAATGATCACAATGACGATAACGATCACATAATTGGTAAATTTAAGATGGACGAAGCGAAACTTGCCATTCTAGATGCTTTGTATCAGTACAAAGGACGGGAGACTTCAAATTTCAACAAGATTTCTTCCTCGTCTGTCTCGATGCAGTCCGTTGAATCTGGAAAAGGTTCCACCAGGACTGTTGATGGAAACCAAGGTTTGATGAAACACTGCTTAGTGGAGAAAATTGGGCAAACAACTGAAGACAGTGAAATGGATGAGGAAGACCATTCAGCTGCAGTGTCGGCTTCAGTTTTGGATTACAAAGGGAACACAGTGACGGATGACGGTCTTACTCTGGAACCCTCAACGAGCACACTCACGTGTACAGTGTTTAACCCCAGCAGGAAGAGACCGTACTCCTTAGTGGAGCAGCTCTCTCAGAGGTGCCTCCAACACGACCTCACTCAGTCTTCAATGGAACAAGAGTGTCTCATCTTCTCGGAACAAATGAAACAGCTTCTGAAAAAGAGTAAGCGAGGACCCAGCTACAATCAGGACAACTACTACGACAGGTCAAAGTTGTCTTGCACTAGTCCTGTGACCGTGCGCTTTTCCAGTCTCGAGGAGCGGGAAGATTCGGTGGACCACCTAGAGGCGCTCCCGTTGCTCGTCGGCCAAAAGATCAAGGTCGACATGTCCGAGAGGAGAGGTCTGGCAGACCCCACGGAAGAAGAGCACACCTTGCCTCTTCAGAAATTACCTCACGGGAAAGGCAACCCGACGGGACACGATGGGGTTTCCGAGGTGACCGCAGAATGTGCCAGGGTGTACGACTCCATGATGAATGACGTTTGTGCCGGCAAGAAGCGCCCATCGAAAACAAAAGGCTCCAGGACGGATAGTGGTTTCCCGCAGTCTGAATTAAGCGACCGCTTTGACTTCAGTGGTCGGACGAAGAGAGAAATGTATGCGAGCTTTCACAGCAATCTGAATTCGGTGGTGAGGCAGTCCTGCAAATCCAAGTTCAGGTTCTACATATTGGTGACAACAGATGATGCCTTCTTTGATGAGACCAAGGTAAAAATGAATTATCCTTCATCTACGTTCAACAAACTTACGCTGTAGTTTTTCTTACACATATTCATTTGTACAAAGATATACTATTGATTACCTACATTCCCAAATTATTTGTGAAAGCCTTTTAAACCCCAAGAGGGTGCTGTGTCATCATGCTCATAGTAATCATGTCTCATAAAAAATGCTGAATTTAATATAATTTGCTCCATTTCATGAAATAATTGTGGTGAAAGAATATTTTAAGTGATGTTTTACTGTACTGTTGCACAAGCATCTGTCTTCTATAGTGGGTTTTAGCACAGATACCATGGTGACACATGCCTTACAGGAACTGGTAGAGTTCTTGTGATATCATAAATAGATGCATATGCATGAACCTACAGTATATTAGAGATATGGCCGACAAAGTATTGGATAACCTTGGGGAGATAAAGTGACGGGTATAGTTGGGGCAGGGGCTATGGGTCCAATTAGCTTACATGCAAATATTGAAGTATGTTTCTGTGTTGTCTTACGATGTGGCAGTTGGTTTTTCTATGTTGTTTTTCTTTCTATGTTGAGTAATCTCTCAATAGGTTAAGCCAATGTTCAATCAGCCATTTTAGAAATTGTTAGTGAGGTAAGCAAGAAGTCCTTGCGGTGTTGTTTGAGAAGTCGGCAAGCAGACGCGAGGACGGTGTCCTTGGGATGCCAAAATTTGACATTTGACAATCAAAATGTTAGAGAAGAAAGAAACTATATGGGTTTGCTTCAATGAGATTAACTCCACTCTGACATTCAAAAGGCACAGTTAGAAGCGGAGGGCCACACCGCAGTACAACCACCCCAGTTCTTCCTCGGTGAGGCGAGTTCTTCATCGCCTCTGCTCATCATCCTCAGGAACGAAGATATCGCCGAGCACATTTGTGAGGTAATACAGCGACTGGTGTAAAGGGTCACGACGGCACTGTGGCAACAGAGAATTTGTTCTTGTTTTTTAATCCTTTCCTCAATCTGCTCACTGTTTTTCTCAGGTTCCACACTTGCTCGAGCTGAAAAAGTCACCAGGTGTACTGTTTGCTGGAATTGACCAACCGGATGATATTGTGAACCTCACCCATCAGGAACTCCTCACTAGGGGTGGTTTTATCATGTTTGAGAGAGCAGCGCTGCAGGCCCTTAGCCTATGTATGAACACTTATTACCGAATGTCAGCTTTTTGTCGTTAGAGATGTTGTCATGTAGCAGCTTCTGATTTATCCCTCCTCTAATCTAATCTTCAAGGCAACATGAAGAAAATGTCACGATTCGTGGAAGAGCTGAGCAAAAAAGGGAAGTGGAAATGGATGCTGCACTACAGAGACAGCCGTCAGCTGAAAGAAAATGCAAGGTAGGTGTTGCTAAAACGGTTGCTTCTTGCTTTCGTTTCCCTATGTGGTGCTTCACTGTTCTCAACATTTTTATATTGAAATCTATCTTTAAATATCTTGTAATATTTTATGTATTTTTTACTAAATGGCAGTGGAGGAGATAAAGATAGAGGTCGCTAAAATAACTGAATTTCTGCTTCTGTGTCCAGGCTGAGTGCTGAGGCAAAGGAGAAGACGCACTTCATCCACTGCTGCCAAGAAGCTGGAATAGTGGAGGTCTTGCCTTACCATGAGTGTGACCTCATGTCAAGGGATCAACCCGACTATCTCACTTGTCTAGTCCGCTTGCAGGTCCAGAATATATCATCCCGTTTCCCTGTTTTTATAACCGGTGAGGCACTAATGCATTAACTGTACCTTGACATGCACAGAGCCCCGTGCTCATCGTGGTTTCAACTTATTAAACATGTAGTTTTATTTATTTTATGCATGTAAACATCTAATATTAATATTAGATTAGATATAATATCTTAATATTTTACTATGAATTGTGCATGATTGTTAAAATTAAGCTCCCATCTGCATAGTTTTGCAATGCTGCAACGTTTTCCTAGCATACTGGCCTAGATTCATAAAACTCTGTGGTAACGGTGTCAAATCTGCAGTGCATTAATTTGAGGTGATTCATAAAGTTACTGAGGCGGAGACGTTTACTGGGGCCTTGTTGTCCGCAGGTGAAAGCCAATGAAAATCCATATGTAAACTAAAGTGTTGCATATTAAACATCCCCAGTCATCCACACCCATGTGCAGGCACAATGGATTATGACCTAGATATGTAAGAAAGGCAAAGACAGCCGAAGTTCTCACCAGCAGAACTCGGAGGTTGTGTCTCACTATGCAAGATTTATTAAACACTAACACCTGTTTCCATGGACGGCACTGAAACAATTATACAATAATTAATTACACTTTTACCAGTGTAGGTAATCATGAATTGGAACTATACCACCTTGCCAGAGGAAGTGGTATTTTTTACGCTGTAGTGTGCTTTTATGATTTTATGATTTAGCTAAAAGAGGATCACAAGCAACAACATCCTCAACATGCTTTTCCTGAAAATACACAGTACATCTTCACTTTGTAATAATGCATCGTGTGTGAGTTATTTAAGTTGTAGTTATTGTACAAGATGTAGTGTTTGATTTAAGCCAGCTGGATGAAATAACACATTTTTCCTCGTTCTTACAGATACGACAGCAGATGGTGCATTCGGGAGGAATGGAATTTTAACAATGAATATCAACTCTTTCTTGACGATTTTTCCCAGCGAAACATTGACCATCTAATGAACTGCGAAGGTCGGACGGCCGTGCTAAGCTCTGGAGTTCTGGTAACTCAGTTAAGTACGTGGAGATCAACAACTGTCACGTCGCATTTAATGAAAATCACCAGTAAAGTGGCGGTTAAACATCCTACAGTACATACTCCTCATTGGTACATCGAGTTATTTAACTTTTTTGTTATTAGAATCCAGCTTGAAATGTTAATTTCTGGTGTGATATTTAGTTCTGTCATATTGATCATTTGTAAATTCATTTATCATTCAGTTAATGAATATAGACAATGATGCCAGTATGCAGGCAGGTGTGTATATTTACTTTGATGTATATGTTATTTTTATTATAAAAATGTTTAATGATTTTTACATTGTACGTTATATTTTGTCTTTTTTTTCTTTTCTTTGATCCTGACTGACCTGGCGCTTTAGTAGCACCCTCAGTGGTGCTTCTTCAGTGCTGCGTTCATGGTCAAAAGACTTCACAAAGGTTTGCTTTTTGAGGTAAAAGAAATGTAAAGGTGAATGTGGAGGATCGTACAGTACGTCGCCCTAGCATCGCAAGGAACAGTCGAATTAGGGCAGCGAAGTTGTTTGTGTTACTCACTGAGAAAGGTTACACGTTGACTCTTAAGCTTGCTGACTGTTACCTCTCGAACAACTAAAAATTATTGCTTCTCTTCTGCTCATGTACTGTTCAAACGCTAGATGTCATGTTCAATAATTTCAGTGAAATTGTTTTCTTTGTACAGTGCAGCGACTGAGAATAAAAGCAATGACACAAACCTTTTAAACTTGTGATGTAGCAGTTTTTAATTTAGTTTCAGAACCCAAAAAACGTCCCAGTGACCCCATGCTTGTCCATCATTTTTAGGCTTTAAAAAATCATATATGGTGTCCGAGGAGTCTGCACTTTGACCCTGCCTATTCTACCCACAGAGCATCCTCAGAGCCGTCACTGTAGAAGACCACAAATACTCACTGTTTGCAATGCAAGGATGATGAAGTAGGCCGGAAACTTACAGCTGAAGGAACTGTATCAGATGGGCAGATGACTCAACCAAAATTTTTAAAAAAAACTTCACTTCTTCACTTTTGGCAAGGGAAACCAAGATCAGCTTTACCAGAGAAAGTGCCCCACAAAGGAGGAACATCAGAATTTAAGTTTGTCTCTCCTTTAGGACTTAAGACTGCTGTTTGTCAGTGCCATGGGGTTTCCTCTGTTGGTGATTTGCTAACTGCAATTCTGATTCTAACTGTAATTAGTTCTAGCCTTGTTTCCAGTCCATTAAAGGGATCGTTCGGATATTTGAAGTGCATATATATAGGCTATATATATATAAAGTGTGTGTGTGTGTGCCAAATCAGCAGGCAATTGCATTTCCAAAAAAACTACAAAGGTTAAGAGGGGGGGGAAACCAAAAAGAATAGATATATATAAATATAGATAGGATATTTGTGTGTGCCTGTGAGTGTGTGTTATTTCTGTAACCCCTTTATAACTAACTGAAACGCGTAAAAATTTTTTTTTAGTTTTGAGCCTTAGCGCTGTCCGTAGTACCTCAGTGGTACGAGCACAGCATCTCGGTGACGAGCTTTTTGTGCACGCGTGCTTCCCTCGCCGTTTGGACGGGGGCGGGGCTAGGGGGGGAAACGCATCTCGACTGGGGAACAGACACAAGACCAGCACGGAAGCAAAGCAAGTTACTGCTGTGGAGAGAGCCAGCAGCAAAACGTATTTTAGCCACTTAAAAGCAGGCCCACCTTAAAAATCAATATCAGTTGAAGTGTACGCTGTATTAACAACATGTAGCTTGCCGTCAGACAGCCCTTTCATTTGACACTACATTTTCTCAGCCGTAGAACTTCCGTATTCCTACGCATGCCGCGCAGGCGCGCACTGTGTTACGCCGCAACAGCACTTTCTGACCCAAACAGCTGATCTCATACAACCCCACCTCAAAAAATATCCGAACTATCCCTTTAAAAGCTTTTGCACACATGGCCCCAGAGACTGAAAATAACCACATGACTGTAGGAAGAATGGAAAACAGTGAGCATCTGGGAAGCTTTATGGGATAGCACAGCCTAGTTTCAATCAATAGTGTAAACTTAATAAACATAGGGGGAAGGGGGAAAGGTGGAAAGGCATGAGTCATGGACTAGGCAGCCAAAGGGTAAATTACTAACTCCAGCATTCATTGTTAATTTAAAAACCAACTGCCTACATTACGCGATTTACATCATAATTTACTGTAGGCTGCTATAGTTGTGTTAATAGATTTAAAGGCCGGGTCTAATGATGGGCCATAGACAAATACTTAAATTGAAGGAGTCAGGTCACGAGCGGCAGATTAATTGTCGGACAACATAACGCCATACATACATTACCAGCTCGAGTAACGTGAAAATGTGTTTTTAATCGGAAAATTAAGGTGAATTGTTATTCTTCCGCCAAACAATATAGTCCTCGAACAGAAGCTAAATAAAGTGAGTGTTTTCGGTTGGCGCATTAATATACAGATTGACTGTTATGTGACAGGTGTGATGGGGTTTTATCTTATCAGGGATTTTACAACGGCTCCGAACCGGAATGTGACTCAGCTGACCCGAGCGAGGACCTGAACTAGCTATCCCGTTTAATAACTTTTATTTCTTTTACTGCAGCTGCAGCACACCGTTGCTGTATCGGTTAACCGAACGATCAATTATTGAACAATTACAAACCAGTAATTTACGAACACAAAAAAGAAAAACGACTAACGTTAGCATCTTTTGTAAATGTGTCTTCGAAGTGTAACGTTAGCGTTTCCGAGCAAGTGTCCAACTGACATTTTTTTTGAGCCACGACGAGACTGAAGACTCATGCAGTCCAAGAGATTCACTGCTGGAGTCCGTACACCACTGCGTATCGGGGACGGTTTTGTGGAATATGCGTATGCTGCAATGTTATGATTAAATCTCGTGTTCCTGCGCACAGTCAGTGATGAATCCCTCGAACACAGCGGAGGTCTGTGGGCAGAGGCATACTTTGGCGCATGCGCAATCGAGATTATGGGGATGGGTCTGTCGATGGAATCAAGATGGCGACTCTGGCAAAAGCGCCAATATATTTACTAAAGTAGATGTCCAAATTTAACAAGCATACTGGGTTTTCTCAAGCCCCTCGCCGGTTCCGTGAAACATGAAGATCGGCAGCATGTTTTGGAAAAGGGATTGACCGGAATAAGACCGTAACAAGTCAGCGAGATGTGCGAGAGCTATGCCCGCTCGCTGCTGCGTGTTTCGGTGGCGCAGATCTGCCAGGCATTGGGCTGGGATGCGGTTCAGCTCACTGCCTGCGATCTGCTGTCCGATGTCCTGCATCGATATATCCAGCAGTTGGCCAGGGGCTGCCATCGATACTCTGAGCTCTGTAAGTGTTACATTACTTCAGCAAATTAACCTGAAATAGACTATCACGTTGTTGTTAACCAGTGAGTCTATCCCGCTATGTGACTAGCGCCCCCACAGTGTAAGGCCTAGTAGCTAGCACAGACTGGCTGTCAAAAAGTACAGTAGCTAGCTAGCTAAACAGCTTCCATGCATTGTTATTATTATGGCCGCCATGCTTGCCAGCGGTGGTAAACACACTGGCCGGTAGCTTGTGTCACATATACCAGTTACCCATACATTTATTAGTTGTACAACGTTTCACTCCATCATTTTGAGTTGAGCAAAATGCCATGCTTCAGCTCAGATGTCAACATCGAGCCAGGGTCACTCCCAATATGTGCTGCAGTACTTTAACGAGTACCAAAACGTGTGCAGTTTAAGTGGTGTCCAGTGTTCAAGAAGCATACGTACGTATATGTGTATATGCTGATGCTGGATCTCTTGCTCTGATGCATCTTTTCAGATGGACGGACGGATCCAATGTTGGACGATGTCAGCCAGGCCTTCAGGCTGCTGGGGGTTAGTTTGAGTGAACTGGAGGACTATGTCCACAACCTGGAGCCGGTGGGCTTTGCCCATCAAACGCCACTCTTCCCTGTCAGCAAGAACAATGTCCTGCAGTTCCCCCAGCCTGGTGCCCGAGATGCAGAGGAGAGGAAGGATTACATTCCAGATTACCTGCCACCCCTGGTCTCCTTACAAGAAGGTCAGTATTTATAACAGTTGTATACTGTTGTGTGTGTGTGTGTGTGTGTGTGAGTTTCCTGGGAGTTTAGCTGAAAAACAGGCCTTAACTGACCTCTTTCTCCCCTTTTCTCTCTAGAAGAGGAGGAGGAAGAGGTCCTCGCTGACATGGGCACCTCAGCTGAAGCTATGCAGGTGCCACTGGATGAGGATGAGGAGGAAATGGAGGAAGATGAGGCAGTCAACGATGAGAACCACCCACTGAAGAGGCACCTGGACAGTCCTGATGCAGCTATGGGCATGATGCCCACTTCCAAGAGACCACGCATGCACCCTGGCCTCAGCCCAGAGTGGGGGGTTGAGCCCAGGGAGCCACTCACCTCCCTCAATCCACAACGTGTTCCCCCAGGCATGCTGCCTTCTCACGATAGCCTTGGCTCCCTTTCCCCTGAAACACCCTCTGGAACGCCGTCCTCCTACAGACCTCAGCCGGTAGTGCCAAGACATGCTGATCATAAGTCCCATGGCACTCCGGGAAGAAAGCCTAAGGTTTCATCCCCCGGCAGACCACGGACTAAGTCCCCTAAAGGGGTTATTGCTGGACCTGTGGGTGGCAGCCCCATCCGCTCTCCGAAGTCTTCTAAGGAGAGGAAGAAATCTCCAGGCAGGACCAAGAGTCCTAAAAGCCCCAAGAGCCCAAAGATGGGTTCAGCCAAAGCATCTCAACCGCAGAGCAAGGCAGATGGTTTGCATAAGCTGCCCCTGTCAGCGCTAAGCGAGAGGATGGGCAAAGAGAACATCCATATGCGTCAGAGTATGGAGGACCGGGAGATAGCCGAGGCTCACTTCAGGAAACTGGAGCCTGACAATACGGCCATCGATGACTCCATTGATGCTGTGATTGCCAGAGCATGTGCTGAGCGGGAGCCCGACCCTTTTGCTTTCTCCTCGGGCTCCGAATCGGAGAGCAATGGGTTCTCCAGCCCCAGGCGACTCACCATCATGGAGCCTCCTACACCGAAAATCCAGATTACAGTAAACAGCTCGGTAAAAGATACGCCAACACTGCTTCACCTGAATACAGGCCCAGGAAACTGGACTATGGATGACTCCATTAATGAGGTGATCCGAAAGGTCAATCAGGGGGGTCCGTCGGCCACTCCTCAAAACCAAGGAGAGTACATGTCGTCAGGATCAGCTTCACCACCCACTCCTGAACCCCTGCTCAAGGCCTTTGAGGAGAAGAACAAGGCAGTGTCAACAGTAGACATCAAGAAGAAGCTGAAGAAGGAGCTCAAAACAAAACTGAAGAAGAAGGAGAAAGACAAGCCAAAAGATAAAGACAGGGACAAGGACAAGGGCAAGCTGAAAGAAAAGAACAAGGATAAGAACAGGGATAAGAACAAGGAGATTTCCAAGGAGAGCAAGATGCCCTGGAAGGAGTATGAAGGAAAGGATGATGAGCACTTCCGTCAGCGAGACTTCACTGGGCCTGAGGGTTCCTTGAAGGTCAAGTCCAGAGACGGAGATGGCCCTAGGAAGGAGAAGGAGAAACACAAAGACAAAAAGAAGGATAAAGAAAAGAGTAAGAAGGACAAAGATAAGCGGGACAAGGGTAAAGACAGGGGTAAAGACAACAGGCAGAAACTATCTGCCCTGACCCCCTTCGGTCTGGGCGAAGTCGCACCACTGTTCAGCCCCTCCGCCTGCTTGCGCATCCCCTCCATGCTGCCGCCTCTGCCGCCGATCCTCCAGGACAAAGACATGAAGAGCAAGGAGAAGGACAAGAAGAAAGACAAGAAGGAGAAGAAGAAGAAGAAAGACAAGGAGAAGGAAAAGGAGCGAGAGAAGGCCAAAGAAAAGGAGCGGGAGAAAGAAGAAAAGAGGAAAGAAAAGGAGCGGGAAAAGGAAAAGCGAGAAAAGGAGAAAGAGAAGGAAAAAGAGAGGATTCGATTGGAGAAGGTAACCTGTTTCGTGCTTCTTGTGTTTTTCAGCAGTCGGTATGTACCTGTAACAACAAAAGGATACATTGGTATGTTACTGAAATGTGCTGTACTTTGTCCCTCCTGTTTCCCCAGGTGAAGGTAGAGACCCCCACACCTGTCCCGTCTCCAGTCATCCCCAGACTGACGCTCAGAGTCGGAGCTGGCCAGGACAAAATGTAAGTGTTGAATGTGTTTTTGAGGTGGTGTGTATCTTGGCACTTTATGTGAGGTGCTCTTGCTCCTGTATTGTGTATGCTGGTATGTATTGTGTCTCTGCGCCAGTGGCACCAACACAAATTCCTATACATTTATTGCACTTGGCAGTTAACATGAGTCAAGTTTTGATTGATATTGCATAAATTATATACTTTTTTTGTTGTTAGCACAGTTTTTTATTGTCTTCTGAGATCTAGATTGGTGTACAATACAAAGTTAAATTACAACACAAAGATTAAAAAAAGGAATGGACAAAATATACTCGAGGAAATATAAATATATATATATAGGGTATATATATATATACACATACAACACATAGACATACTGTATGTGCCTGCATTACATACTTAAAGGATACGGCTGGTGTTTTTTAATGTATTGCTTACCGTCAACAAATCCTATGAAAATAACAAAATCAGCAATGATTTTGTTTTGCCAACAAGTCTCGTCCAGCCGGTGCCCAATGAAGCCTCATGTCCCAGCAGCCATAGGACTCCATTGTATTAAAAATAAGGTTAAAAACACATCAAAGAGCCGTGACGTTGCTCTGGGCAGCATATTTCATCATCGCGATGCACCGGGCCAGCCGACTTCTTCCTCAAACAACTTAATAAGCCGGCTGTAAACACTTTTCGATCTCAGGAAAGGAGTTCCGCAGCACCGACAATAGTCCCCGGCGTGATGAAGAATTTGTTCCCATTTGAATTTGATTCAAACTACAACAGCCTGACTTTTCGTGGTAACAGCGATTTATCAAATTGAAACTATGTGTTTGTGAGCTGTACTTCAAGGTTTTTAGCTTACAATTGGAGCCAATGACTTCCGGGCTGACGGCTGAAAACAATACGTGGGAAGTCAGAAAGTAAAGCAAAGGTGTTGTTGATTTTGTTATTTTCATCGTTGACGGTAAGCAATAAAAACACCGGCCTTATCCAGATCGGCA
>OMOV01115702.1:3157-16149 GCA_900312565.1 Beryx splendens
GGGACAGTCAGGAGACAGAGGGACAGTCAGGAGGCAGAGGGACAGTCAGGGGACAGTCAGGAGGCAGAGGGACAGTCAGGAGGCAGAGGGACAGTCAGGAGACAGTCAGGAGGCAGAGGGACAGTCAGGAGGCAGTCAGGAGGCAGAGGGACAGTCAGGAGGCAGTCAGGACAGTCCGTCTCCAGGAGAGCGAGCCAGTAGACCCCAAGGCACAGCTCAGAGCGCCCACGCCGCCTCTTCACTTTTCAGCCTGCTGCACCGTGCTGGGCTCCCGGCACCAACTTTGGGGCCGGCGGATGGAAAGGTGGGTTTCCCGGAAAGACCAGATGTGTGGAAGTGACTTTCCAAAGACGCCGGCCGGAGTGTGTCAGTAAGACACTGAGTAAGGTATGACTGAGTCTCATGTTTGTCGTGTTGTCTTGGTATTTTCTTGGGATGGTCTCTGTGACCCTTAGTGCCCGAGAGAAAATTCGGTTTGGTTTGAGTCATTTTTTTATTTCAGCCGGGGCGCTTTTTGTGATGGGAGGACAAAGAGCATCCAAGCGTCCTTCGCTGAAGCGATCTGGAGGAGGATGTGTCAAGCCTTCAAACCGAGAATTGGTAAGATGTTGAGTTTTCGGTAAGAGTGTGAAAGATCCTCACCCCGGGGATCCGTGACGACTGACAGTTCTCAAAGAAAGAAAGAAAACCAAAAGAAGGTAAGACCGCACAATCATGTGTCCATGTGTAAAAAACCATCATGCCATCCCATCAGCTATACTCCATCCCATCGGAACATCCTCAAAACCATCCCGTTCTCACCAACGGCCACCATTTTTCACCCAAAGTCTTCCCATTACTCTACCATCAATCCCATTTCGTCACTACAAATTTAGGGTGACTGTTTGGTGTCTGCATGTTTATCTAATTTCATCCCACAAAGTGCTCCAGCGGCCGGAGCTCTAAGTTGATTATCACACCAAGCCTTCTCATTTTAGTAAGACGTCCCTTGGGATCCGAGAAAGAAAAGGTAACGAGATTGTCAAACCCTTTGGAGAGACTCCCCTAACAGCTCTCTCTCTCTCTCTCTGTGCTTGATGGTATCATGACTCCTGACATTGTGTCTAGTGACCGTTAACATGGTTAGGGATAAAACGTCGGGAGCGGCTGTGTCTTTACTTCCGAGGGGGGGACGGGAAACGTCTGCGGATGGGACGACAGCGACGCAGCTGTAACTGTCATCCTTCAGTCTATCGGTGTCCTTGGCCACTAAGAGTCTTTTTTTTGTTTTAGTCAATTAGAAGGAAAACCTTGTTGGCTGTGCTCTATGAGATGCTGAGGTTCTTAACTAGATGGCCATCCTATTACCCAAACTCTGTTTCCATTGATCACTTGAAAAACGCCCAATAGGCTGATGGAGTACTAATTTGATTAGCCAGCCCATCCTTCTGGGCCTGCTGTAAATCATCCCGTGAAAATTTTGAGCATTTTCATGTTCGCATCGTGGAATTGTGTCTACAAATTTTTTTTTTTCTTCTTTCGTACCACCAACGTGACTCGTGGGATCGGGTGCGAAGGATGGGAGGGTGGGGTTTGACGCAGTTTGTGCGCAGGGAGGGTGTCGCCCTTTTTTCCCGCAGTGAGTGTGACCTATGACTAATCCATTTTTTTCATTTTTTTTATTTTGCAGATGTTCCTAACCGCACCGTATTACAAACACTTCCCCCTTATCCAATAGTTGTGTAAAGCGGTGGTGTCTTTTTTTTTGGTCGATCGCCCCATAAGCCGGGAGCCCTTCCCTCACACCTTCGGACCTCCTGCACCGCCACTCTCGGGCTGAGGACGCCACAAAACTGTGGGACTGTCCTTCCGACAGCTCAGCAGACTTGTCGGGGATCAAAGGCATCAGAAAAGATTTTAACGGACAATGGTGTATTTCTTTCAGGAGTTTTGACCCGCATGGTTTTTGGCAGTTTGGGCATCATGTCCGACCACAACCACGAAAGAAGACGTCGTCTGTTTTACAGCCTTACAGCAAGTCTCCTCTTCCTTCCGTCCACATCGAAGCCGGATAAGCTTTCAGGTCCGTCGGTTGCCTCAGACGGAGCCGGATCTGGTGCGACCTGTGACGGGTTTCGCCTTTGCCCAGGACCCCATTGTGCTTGATCTAACCATGCAGTGCTTCTTCAGTCCATGGTTCTGCCAAGCACCTTGGAGGCTTGTGAGCGCTATCTGCCTTCTATTGTTATCGGCCCAATGTCAGCGTTGTCCTCAAACTAACAAAAAAATTTGTGCATTACCCTTTGAGAGTCACTAGACTTCTACTTATTTAGTCAAGAGTACAAAAGCACAATTTCCAAAAGAAATAAAGCAGAACAAACTTCTAAAAAATCTTGAGAAAATCAGGATTGCTGTGCATGTAGGCGACAACTGTGGAGCTGAAGATCATAACTGAGCAATAACCAGAAGGTAACTTTAATTATTTTCAGAAGATTTTTGATTTTCAGGCTCTAAATTTTGTTACTGTCATTCAATAGATAGGGATTGTTGCAGAACTTCATTTTGTCTCATGATATAGTCTAAGATAAGAGGACCATGACCACGATTCTGGGACTTAATAAATTTGATCTCAACAGCCTGCGTAGATATTTAGCACAAATGAGTTCACTCATGTTGAACGGAGGGGAAGAATGGACCAAAAGAAGAGAGAGGGAGAGACTGATGGGGCTCGAGCGTTTATATAATTTGCTCTGATAAAGCAGTTCGGTAATTCTCTCCATGCCAGTTCGTTCTGATGTGGCAGATTTGTGGATATGATCAATTACATTAAGTGCTCAGTGGCTTTTAGCTGTGGCTTATAATTTCAGCTAGTAGAGGTCATATGTTAAAACAATGTGCACTCAATTAAGGCTGTGGACACTCGGCAAATCTGTAAATCAAACGGCGAGACGTTGCGCAATGCCCAATATGTATAAGCTGATGTGTTTTAGACTCTTGAGTTTATGTTCCTGAAACAGCGATGAAATGATATCACTCTTGGTTCTGTGCAGTGCATAAGCACTTACTTTGAATCCAGTCTATATTGTCTCAATTTAAATCATGGAAATAAAATCTAAATGTATAAACCAGGCTCCTCCTTTCTTTATGACTCTCATTTAATCTATTCAGTCTTTGCTGGCAGCCCACGTGAGTTTACATGATGATGTACGCTGTAAAATATAACTGAAAGATGTTCAGAGTTGAATCACTGTCAAAATGACCCAGCCAACGCACCAAGAGCCTCGTCTTTTTATGTTCACTTGTATCGAGTAAATGGTTTTTATCCTGAAGGAGAACTCTCTGGAAATCTTCATTCATGCATTCGTCATATATCCTACATATTCCTGGAAAGACCCACCCAGCTTTCCTCTGTCTGGGGAATTTAACCGTGCCAACAGTGTGTCTGTCTATATGTGCTAGAGTTGAAATAACAGACTATAGGTCACTTATTTTATCAAACTGCACTCTCCCCGTGGCGTGGATGGTGTGATATGATAGTGACAATCTCAACTGCAGCTGTTATCTTACACACAGCGACTATTTACGTACACATAAATGTGTGTACATAACAAAGGTTGTGTCTTGTTTCTGCCTTCCTATGAATACACATTCTCAAATGTCCCGACACAAGCCCTAAAATATCTTTAATTGTAGATTCTGCACTGACAGGCATTTTAAGCGATATACCTGAGTGTGTTTCATGTTGCCTAATACCAGACAGCCCACAGCAACCAGTGACTATTAACACACAGATAATCTGGGCCACATTCCTCTCAGGCAACAGCTACCAGCAGCGGGGCCGTTTGCAGGGAATAAACGCCCAAATTCAATGAGGTTCCAGCTCGTAAAAAATGTGATCTCTTCAGAGCAACATACAAGCTGGGGATCCCAAAGTAAACCTAACAGAAGGTTTGCAAAACAAAGTCGTCAATTAACTCTGTATGAATGAAGAATTATTTATACATTATTGTAATGAAATCAAGAGTGTCAAAGGCACAACGCCGTCACCAGCGAGAAATGACTTCTACCAACGATTCTGCTGGCAAGACAGTTTAGTTGTTTAAAAGTATGGAGCCAGTAAGGCAGAGAGTTTGTAAAGTGTCGAGCTGATTCCAGATCAGAGTGACAGGGCTTCCAGTGGACGGTCAGTCTGACCATGTGCCGAGCAGGGAGTAGGGCTTACGGATTATCCCTTTAGACTGGACTGTAGCTGCCGTCTGGTACTAGCACAACGCTCATCGCTGCGTTTCCTCTGACTACTACGATAAAGACACTCAAAATAAAAAGCCACTGACTGAAGAGAAACACCAAACACTGTAAAATACACTTGAAAATGTGTTTATTTTAACCAATTAGTTGTTCCATTTCAATATTTCTGTAAATCACAGGGTTACGAGTGCACCAACCCATAGAAATTTCCATTTTTCACTATAATTATGCGGTTTCTAAAGTAATAAACATTTGGTAATCACAACAAATGTTATACTACTTGCAGAAAACAAACCAAAAAACAACAACAGTATATGACGACTCTCTTCTGGACTACTGCAGGTGGCACGCGGGCGTCTACGGGTGACGGCACACCAGAACGTTTGTTACATTCGCAAACTGAACATTCTCAAACGTTGCTTAATGCTCGATTACGTTATTATGCTCATTTTAATATCTCATGGCTCCGTTTGACCACACCAACATGAAGATCAAACAATTGGCATTTCAATTCCTCCAACAGTTTTTTTTTTATTTATTTTTTTAAACAAAGCAGGAAACACTTTATTCACTGAAGATAATAGGAATTTTACATATTTTAGACATTAGGGGGGGTATATTAACTAATACTACATGTATATGTGGGAGTTATTTCACAAAAGTGGACCCTTCTTTAGACTCAGAATTATATTGGCTTAGTTATCGTAGCCGATTCATTCTGATGAACACCTACAACTAATTTGACGTCAGATTTCTGTACAAGATGAGATGTTTTCTCTACATTAACGGATGTCGACATGTTTGTGCCAGATTGTCAAGCTGTAAACAGTGTAGCTCATTAGTACCACAGTGAGTGGTATTCTTTGTACATTCACAAAACCCCCTGCAAACTTAATTACAACGGCAACAAGGATGACTAGGTCTAGTTTCAGTAGAACCTACACTTATAACCAACGCATTTCTAAAACAAAACAAACAAAACAAAAACATTAGAACAATGATGCAGAAAGGAAATGTTACAAAGCTCGTCTTACTGGTGAGAACAATGATTTGCACTACTCAAGTTAGGCTGCAGTTGTGTGAATGTACATGATCTACAGTAACACACAGGAAATAGGGACACCCGTCGCTCCAGTAGTGCAAACTACAGCGCAGTCTGCTACAACAGGTGCTAACACCAGGGTATCGCACCATTTCCCAGTCGAAATGTTTCACCTACGTGTTCAACTCAAATGAAATGCAGAGGGGTTCTGAGGTGGCACGAGTGTTTCTTTGATAAGAGCATCGGTTTATTAAAGAGTGTGTCTGTCGGGGTTGCATTACTGGTAAAATCAAAGTGAAGCGCATTTAGTACCATTGTATCTGAGGATTCTGTGGTTGTCATAAGACACTATGCCCCTACTGGTGAAGGACTGGTTATCTTCAGAAGGCTGTTTTGTCAACGGTGGCAGTTTGAAACAGTCACTCAGACACGGCGGGACGGACGGACAGTGTGAAAGCTGGGCTGTGCTGGGAGCAAAACATTGCCATCCACACAACATGAAGAAACCATAGAAGCTCCAGAATATTCATCTCCGATCCTCTGGACAAACTTTCCCACTGAATCAAAATGGTTTGTTTTTTGTAGTCGTTTTATTTTTTTTATCCGTCTTGTTGTGGAGAAACGATCACATACGCTGCAAGCAAATCCGGAAACCAGTAGCTGGAGAGTCCATGCAATGGAGAGACTTGTTGGTGTGTGTGTTCGCCAGGGACAACTCATCTCCGCATCCGTCAGTGAGGAAAACTTGGGCCTACAGCTTAACTTTTGGATGACATTGCCCATCAGAAGCCAATCGGTACCGTTGCTTGTACCGTCTATCGCTGCGCAACCGTTGCCACGACATCTAGCAATCATCCAGCTCAAATCGGACAACAGACAGCAGTGCAGCGATGTGGTTGCTAGTGAACACAGCCAACCTTCAAAGTCAGGCATTGTTGGACATTGTCAGACAAGAACAATGAACACGGAGATGAGGGAAACAGTGCTTTGGCAATAGCATCTGAGTATTTTGAGAGTATTTTGGCTCAGTCTCCCCAGTTGTTGCAGTACATGCGGTATTAGCAAAAGGAGGCAAAGGGAACACCTTTCCCCTCGTGATGTTGGTTGGCTAAACAGCAGTAGTGGCAACGCGGGCAGTCGGAATCGCATGGCAACATTTCCTCCAAAGAGTGAAAATACTCTCGCCAACACAGTCCCGTTGTTCTCATGACATCTCATCTAGAACCAATACAGTCGTGTCTGTGGATGGACATACTGTATGTACATCTTCATCGTAGGTTGCAACTTCCATTTCATGTTCCCATTTACCGCAATGTATCCATAAACTCGGTGTTGGAGGGTTGAATCTGTGTTGAGGTGCAGGTGAAAACACACTAACATACCCCCTTCCAGTACGAGCTCCATCTCAAGCGTAGATCTGCCCGGGACCGCCCGTGCGTGTGTTGTCCCCGGTGAGGATCTCCTGGCTTGGCTGGCGGTTGGTGTCGCTGGGCTTGATGACAGCTACATAGTCATGGATCCCCACCTGCAGGTTCTTGGCCCTCAAGGCAGCAGAATGCAGCTTGTCCAGGAAATCAGGCATACCTGCCAGATGTGACGGTGGAGAGGAACAATGTCAGGGTAGAATATCAAATCAATGGAAAACAGTACATATATATGTGGGGTAAGATATTAGTGTATCTGTGATTCTTGAACTGGGACAAAACACATCCCACTGAGAAAAGTCCTCATGTTCTACAATTTAATAAAACATTAACAAAACAGCAAAGACTTCTAATTAACATAACCTTTGTATCGCTATGCTATTGAAAGCAATCATAAACTGTGCAAACTTGTTACAACTAGTGTTGGGGAAAGTTACTTTTGAATGCAGTTTTATTGTTTTGGCCCAATAAAAATGAAAGAAAAACATTCAAATAAAACGACTCATTCTAAAAAAGTTACTAATTACGGATTACAAGAATAGATGCATGTTATTTATCACCACAGAAATAAACAAATGTACTCAGCACGTTACTCATCAAATCTCCTCACCGAGTTTGTTAAAATATTTTAAAAGATGTGCACAAACACTCTCACTCATATATTTCACTTAAATTTCAAACAGCAGCTCTCTTAATTCTAATGTCATCAATAAATATGAATATTTTGTCGAGAAGCCGATTTTTTTGACAGATGATCATTTGCCCAAATTCAAAATTTCAACTGTATAAATTAAGAAAATATACTGCCCCACTGAAGGCTCTGACATGGGGGAGTGTACTGAGCTAAATATATCACACACACACACACACACACCAAGGACACAAGAAAGGACTTGTAAGCCCTGCTGTGTTGGTGTTGTTGTTGTCATGCTTAAGGGAGCTAAAACAAGAAGAAAATTAATTATAATCTCTACTTTGCTTCAATAACTGGATGTTCCTCTTCATACCATCATGGTACACCGACATGTGGAAACTTTTACGCAGTGCACTTATTCCTGTTGCGTCTGTGAGTTTCCACAACAATATTCATGCTAATTTCATTACGGATGATGAGCAACAGGGAACTGAGCATGAGGTTAAACGTAAGGCTCCAAATGATATTAGCTGTGAATAGAGATGGGCATTTTTCTTTTTTTTCCACAAACTGAATAGTAACACGAATTTGGAGTCAAATTGAATAGTTGAAATTTAACACTTTTTAAGTCACACTAATATATGCTCCCCATATGAGGTGCATCTGAATTACACCACAGCGTTGAGAGTTGACACCAACAGGCCTGATCAGATTTAAAGGAAACAGAAAAGCAGTGTTTTTGACTCTTCCTGGAAATCACGAGGCACATGAACAGAATGAATGACTAAAATGAAACAGCCCAACAAAGTACTGGACTACAATGACAGCGCACATGCACATGGCAGCGGGTCATGTTGAATCAGCAGCTACTGCAGGCTAAAAACTATCTCCATTCTACTGAAGGTGAGTCAATAAAACTGTTTTGCATATTCAGTGTCTGGCAGATTAGTTACCTGACTGTATTTGACAGTGACATCAGCCCTGTATTAATCTTGACTGTGGTGCCCTTCGGTTTAGTCAACCGGTATGTGGCCCGTACATTAATAAACAACGTGCAGATGACAGTTCTTCATAAGGACAACTGTTCTTATTATGGCATGATTTGTATTTCAACTGACCACAACCCAAAAGGTGTAACAAAAGATCAGTGTAAACCAATGAAGAGAACTCACCACTGGACACCATCCAGCTCACACAGTAACGGGGAAAGACAGTCTGGGGGTCGTCGCTGTAGGTCAGCAGGTAATCAAATCCATTCTGTCAAGAAAGAAAAAAACATAGTGAGCCTACAAAATACAGAAACCTGGAAGGAAGACAAACATGAGTTCACACATCCACCACGAACCTCATCAAAGGACTTGTGAGGGCGGATGACCATCTTTGACTGGTACGAATGAACTCTCACAAAGTCCTGAGTCTCTGGGACCCGAGGGTGCTGCACGGCCCTACACAACCAAATTACAAATATACACAAAGAGGGTGAAAGACAGGAAAATACAAGGTAGTCATTTAGAAATGTATCAAAAACATATCTGACTCCAGAAATACAACGATTGCAAACACCCACCTGGATACCAAGATCATCAGGTTGTTCTCTAGGTCAACATCATAGCGGCGCACGTACACGTAGTCCCTCGAGTACATGGGATACTGTGAGGGGACATGCCCAAAAAATTAAATCATGACTGACCGTCTCAAACACAAACTGAGGAGTAACTTAGAGTAACTTGGTTAGGGCTGGGGGATATGGTTGAAATCAATATCACAATGATCATAAGGATTTTTTTTTGTTATTGATCACGGTAAATAATCAAATTACTGCTCATCCCATTGAACCGAATGGTAATGGTTGGTGTAAAGTAAAAAAATTAATATTGAATTATCGCCCCGCCCTAATGGTGGCTATGTTTGTTCTTGGCCAAACACCAAGACAAGGTCATTCATGTTTTGCTTACACAACAGAGAGCAGCGGTGCCCTTATGAACACACTTGACTTGGAATAAAAAAAAACTAAAAAAAACACCCTCCCCCCTGTGAGCGGAGTGCGATAACAGAAACTCACAGGAAAGTGTGTGGCCCAGTGCACGACCTCGGAGCCCGTGTTGGAATCTCTGTCCACCACCTCCAGCTTGATAACCAGAGAATCCCACTTCTTCCTGTACTCCGTATCCAACTGGGGGAAAGGGGGAAGCATGAGTGGAGGAGAAGACGCTTAATATAGCACACACGGGCACACACGCAGGGCGCTACATGCGAGTTACTTTGGGATTACATACAGCACAAACATTCAGGGTTGAGCAAGAGGGGTTGGGTAACAGACATGCAAAAAAGCTGCCACAAAGATCATAATATTACTTTGATTATAGAGGGATTTCATACATTCAAGACGGAGTATGCCTAATAATATATAAAAGGAGACTTGCAGCTCCGTACCTGCACATTGAAGAACTGTCTTGGGGTGACATCACTGTAGGAGCCCAACACTGCAGGCAAAATAAACAAGCAAGCGATCACACTCTTGACCTTTACATGACAGTCATACCAATATCATCAGATAGGGAGTAGTGGCAAAAACCTGAGAGCACAGAAGGAACTCGGACAACATTAGCAATGTGCTTATGAAATATCTGGTTTCACATGTGAGACTGTGTGTTGGCTGACCTCTGTATTCATACAGGTGGCTGTTGGGGACAGGCCGCTTCCACACTCTGAAGTCCTTCTTCTCCATCACCATCTCCCAGCCAGGCTCCACCTGTCCTACGACTGTCTCTGACGACGAGCTCAGGCGTTTGACAGTGTCCAGTGTCTGCATCTCGAGTCCACTCCTTGGCAGGGATGCAAACATCACAGCCAGTTAGTGTGCTGGACTGCTGACAGATCACAGTCTCAGCCTCTGTGTGTGTGTGCGTTTAACAGGAGATTACCATCAGAACATACCTGCGAATTTCTTCATCTTGGATCTTCTCATTCTCCCACATGAAGACACCAGCTAGGGCCGCGACGAGTTTGCCCGTCGGAGCGTGTTTGCTCTGCAGTCTACGCCATATGCTCCCGACCAGGGTCCACCTGGTCCGCTCCGAGTACAGGTTGGAGTAAAGCTCGCCGATCTGATAGGCACGCCGCAGCCTCTGGCCAGTCACAAAGCTACAGTGGTTGGCAAATATGGAGAGCAAGCCTTGCTTCTTCTTCTTGTCAGAGCTCGCGGCCTCGCACGCGCCCACACCTGCTCTCTGCAGCCAGGACAACAACAGGCCCATGCCCCTGCCCAGCCAGGCCACCCTATCGGGTTTCCCACTGCCCTCCCCGACACCCCGTCGGAACGAGCTGCTGCTTTGGAGCCTCACTGCGTTCACCCCGATCTCGCAGATCGGACGCCTGGGCACAGACTGAAACATGTCGGCTGCGACTGTGAAACGAGTTCCGAGAGATCACTGCCAACGACGGCCAAGTGCAGCAGCTAACTACCTAATACTCTGCAGAGAGGGCGGCTGCCACTGACATGCATAACCTCTAAACTGGTGATAAAACGGGTACCGTCCTTAGCTAGCAAACGCCATGACTCCTATAGCTTCAACTAGCTTTCTGAGAACACGCGACGTCTAGCATTGTGGTTAGCTACGTTAGCTACCACTGCGCTGTGGACAATAACGTTACACCCAGACAATGCTGCTGCACTTATGAAATGTGTAATATATAATCCTTAATCTTAACTGCGCCTGAATAACTGCGCCTGTATTGTTTTGTCGACACACAACTCCAATACAATGATCTACCTGTGTCTTTCCAGCAGGCAGCCTCACGTTTTTCAAACTCTCGCAGCGCGTTTGACCTCCTCTTCCTACCCTCTCGCACACCCACTGGAATGGCCCGCCTCCTTTTACAAAGCGCACGTTCATTGGACGGGTGGCATTCAACGGCGATTCTCATTGGTACGAATGGGAGCCTGTCTTAAAATAAGCTGGTGGTACAGTAGCACGTTTGTTTGTCTGTACACTTTACGTCAATATCGACGCCCCCTTTTCAGTTTCACCTCTGAACTGGGATCCGCTTTTCCGTCCTTACGGCCTGCCGTAAGCCGCATTAGGGAAATTACAAACCTGGTCCAGGATCAGTGTCAACCGTGCTGGGTGAGTAATTTGTTTTCCTAGGATGGCGAAGGCATGCCCCGCCCTACTCTGCCTCTGATTGGCTAGTACTCGTTGCCTTTGTTGGTGGTTGGTTAGGTTTAGGCATGAGGAGTGATGATTGGTTAAGGCTAGGGTTAGGGGTTGGGGTTAGCCAATCAGAGGCAGAGTAGGCCGGGTCCTTGCCGTCACCGTCCTAGAAAAAAATATCGCCGTGGTGCCTTTCACAGCCCAATGAGTAAAGCTGTGACTCTTCCAAAGACATTTGACTAAAAAATTACAGTTGAGTAATGAGTTACAACTCACTGAAGGGATTACAATTTCATCTTGAAACAACCTAATTTATTTTTCGTTTCTTTCTATCTTTACGGCAGATTGTAGTTTTAATCGGTATCACCCGTATCAACCCCAGACTGTTCTGGCAAAGTTCATGCGGTAAATAATTCATACACAATTATTTGGCATTTGTCGTATTGCTAGTTGTTACTGTCCCTCCCCGGTGATAGTGATAGGTTATTATAGCTTATACACAAAAACAAAAGAAAGCATGTCTTCAATTATGGAACCGGAACAGGCAACAGATGGAGACAGGAAGAAAAGGTTGATATCACTTATTATCAAAATGCTATTGAAACCATATACGCCAGATGGCGACATTTACCTAACTGTGGCCAGATGACAGTAGATGTGTTTAGACAGCGCTGCCGCTGGTCTAGACAGAAACAGGCCGGTCAAAGGTAAAGATGACACAACAGCAACTTGCTGATGATGGGTGGGGGTTTATAGCATTTATTTTCAAATTTATAACAAATACTGTCTGAGGGGGGCTGTCATTAAAAGGCTGATGCCTTGGGGATTATGATGTTTTAAAATAATTGGTAATGGCTATTCATTACCAGTTCAATTAAAAAGTGTAGCTACAATTTGGTCAATTGATTTCGCTGTACTTTCCTTTCCACTTGTGAAATTGACTTAATGTATAAATATATTGCCTTTGCCTCTGTATAACCCTGATAGTCATCCATCCATCTGTGTGGGCTACTGGTACACCAGCTTTTCCATTTCTTAAACATAAGCTATAAATCAACTGTGACAAAACACACTCTACTCTCTACTCTACTCCACAGCTTGGTTTTTTGTTTTGTTTGTTTTTTGATAATACAACCTCATCACATTGATCAGGTCAGTGTAACCAGGCAAAACCCTTCATTTAACCCCCTAATCCCCATGGTGGCTTGAGATATACATAGCTCGTTATTTACAGCGTGTCTTTTTTGGGAAACTGAAGGCTTTCAATAATGGTGAGACGTGCACACACACACAGACCGCGGGACATGTGGGGCCTTTGGGAGGGGAGGGGGGGCTGAAGGGCTAGGCTACTATATATACTATATATACTATATAAGTGATGTTATAGCACACTGTGTTATGTAAATAAATATGTTGACTATATACACACGCATGCACGCACGCACGCACGCACACACACATGCACACACACACACACACACACACACACACACACACACACACTCTCCCTG
>OMOV01115703.1:5142-17916 GCA_900312565.1 Beryx splendens
TGAGAGACGGTGACGTCATCCATATCCTGAGCAAGGTGAGCTCCCACTGGGTTATACACAGTCTGTGACTGTGTATAACCCAGTGGGAGCTCACCTTGCTCAGGATATGGATGACGTCACCGTCTCTCAGGCTCAGCTCGTCCTCGTTCGTGGCCTCGAAAGTAAAGGTGACCTTACAGTACTCTTTTGCTGAGGAAACAGGAACAGTGGGGTTTCAACAGGGGCACAGTGTGCCATGTTTTCACACGCAAAAGAAAAACAGAGAAGGAAGCAGCATAAAGAGCATAGTGGATGTACATGTATACACTTTGCACGTCAGATAAGCACAAACACACCTACACACACAAACACACACAAGCCTCAAATCCACATTCTCCTTAAAGCTGTGTTACACAATTTTGTGTCCCACTACAATGTCAAAAAGCTTCTCACATGTAGCATTGAATAAATTAAGTGGTTTAAGAGGGGAAACTGAATCCCTAGAATACTGTCTGAGGCTAGAAAGTAAATGTTAATGTACAACACGAGGTTTATCGTTCATTCAAATTGTCATTTTTTGAACATTTGATGAGATTTTAAATTAGTTTTACATATTTCCAAATTAGTTTTCTTCATACCAACTACACAGTGGAGCTTTAACTAATGTAACAGATACATTTTTCAATGACATTTTGCCATCACATGCGCATATTTGGAGGGATACTTGACATCTTGAATTTTAGTTCATTAAGTTCCTAACGCTAGTGATGTCGCTTGACTTCAAATAATGCTAACAAGCCAATATTAGAAGAAAATGGAGAAATGGAGAAACATTAACCTTTTAATTATCTGGAGACAAAATAACCAAGTAACACTCAACATGTCAAGGTATCCCTTTAAGTGCCTTTACTGTCCTTTACCTTTCGATTTGCTGTCTCCGTCTGTTCTCTGGGAGTCTGTCGTGTTGGAATGGGCGGGCTTTGGAGCGGATGGTAATGATGGGATTGGCTAAAATGAAGCAAACCACACAGATGGAAATGATTTATTGGACATGATCGGATGTGCGGCGTAATGTGTGAGGCAACTTGTGTCTGAACCGAATGGGTTGAGCGATCGGACCGTGACTCCATGTGAATGCCTTCATGTCATTGACTGGTTGAGAATGATGCTGTTAATAATGGGGTTAGTTGGTATGGTGCCAAAATCATCAAAGCAGGGATGGAAGGGGGGGCATGAAAAAACAGATATCACTGAGAGATAGCAAACAGTGAAACACAACAGGTTTGTGGTGTTTTACCTTTTCTGCTGCGTAAGGAATGTCTTGTGTTAGAACTTGTAAGTGATGATGAGTATCTGAGTCGCAAGCAAGCAGGCAGACAGCATGGCACTAAGAGGGATGAAACTGGAAGGAATACTGAGAGATTTTCCTTTTTTGGTTTTAAATACGTATTGCGGTACTGCCACCAGACCTGTATCAAACAGCAAAAGCAATTAATTCCTAAGTGTTTGTTTTAACTTGCTTAAAATAACAGATGGGTGAAGTTTTACACTTAGGATAATACAGCGAGTGCCAGAAAGTTTAGACAATCACAAGAAAGCATCTGAAAGACATTTTAGTATCGACTTTTGCTGTGAGTGACAATTTGACACCACCTGAGTTTCCCTGACGTAAACTCCACCCACTGGATACTCCAAGCAGATTAAAAGAAACACTATGAATTATTTGCAATTTTTTTTTTTTTCCAGATCTGATTTACAAGTCTGTTAACTGTATTAAAACGACATTATCATTGCTCATTGAAACTAATGCATTTCACTGGCTCCTATCTCTCTCATCAGCTTGCAGCTAGCCGTATCCATTGACTTCAATAGAACAACACAGGCCACAGTAACAGCCACTTTTAAGGTAGCTGGAGGATAAATGAGCCAACTTAATTCCAATAATGTGGAAAAACCCGGCGAAAAAGGGTGAAAATTGAAAATGTCACAGCATCCCTTTGATTTCACCGGCAAGTCACTGTGTCTTTGATACTGCTACAGGGAGAGAGGAGAGCAGCGAGAGGATTATGTGGGTTAGCCGAGGGCAAGATGAAGGTATCCTATGCTGTGAAGAGGAGAGGTGCAGACTGCCAGTACAAGGCCATGCGACATGTGGCGGTATGTGAAGAGTGGAGGAGAGTGAAGCCGTGTTAGGGGTGAAAGAGAGAGAGAGTGAGGCTGTCGTAAAGAGGAGAGAAAGGGAGAAGAGGGGAGAGTTTCAGAAGGGAGTTACATGCCAACTAATCAAGCAGCTAGCCTATGTTATGTGTTATAGGTCACTATAACCTGTATGTCCTCCCTTGTATCTTGTATGTCAACGAATAAAGAAATACAACAAGATTCAACAGTCAGCTCAATGCCCAATGGAAAATAGAAGGCTTTTACATGTTTTCCAATTTCCATGTCAAAATTCAGACTTTTTCCAGACCTTAATTTCAGGACTAGATTAGAAGACTGGACATGGTCGGTCTTCAAAATGCTGTACGCTAATAATGACAGGGAAATGTGACTGCAAAGGAGTTCATATTACTCTATAGCAGAAAATAAATACAAACAAATAAAAAACTAATACTCCAATATGTGAAACGACAGTGGGTCTGCAAACATACCCACCGTTCCTTGAGGGATCAACAATGTCAATCTTATCTTCTTACGCAGTTATATGTGCATCAAGACTGAACAATAGCATTTTGCAAACTTTTTGGGGGTAAATCCAAAGACCGGGACATCGTGAAACTCATTTTCCACGCTATTCAGTCAGTATACAGTAAAACAGCTGGCTAGGACGATATTGGTGAAAAGGAAGCTCCGATCTAAAATTTCGGATTGAGATGATATTTCCAGTTGGAGTTATGAGAACGAAGACAAAATGTCTGTATTCACAACAAACAAAAAGTTCACATCAATCTGGATGTGCCAGTTTAGACAGTAAATAAGGGTGAACGGACCTCCGAAAACATATTAGGCAAATCAATGTCAGGCCGGCCAGGGACACTGCCTCCACAGCAATAAGCTAGCTCTAAATATAAAGGGTCACATGGTCTGAACAAGGAATAGCTGACTACTTGTACATGTGCAGTAGGTAAGCAATGTTAATGGGACTGATTTTATCTTTTTGCAAATAAAGTGACCTTGTCAGCACACCTCAGCTAGACCAGAATAACATCACTGGCCCCAATCCAATGGAAATCCAAAGGGTTTTCTTGTCCATATAAAACAACTGAAAAATAAATGTTGAATGTTAACAACAACAAAAAGAAAAATCAGATTTGGCCCATCCAAGACCAGAAATGTGTTGCACATGCCGAGAACAAAAACAAAGAAAACCCACTGTCCTGTTATTGATTTGTGATAATACGGAGCTGATGTGGCCCTGTAGCAAAACAACTCGTGGTTGTAACTCATATGACTTTCAAACTGACCAAAACCATTTTCTTCAGAGTTGAAATCAAGTGCTAAATCAGATGTATTGTTAGGGAATCTTAGAGCGCTTCAGCTGCCGTACTAAACACAGTACAATGAGGAAGTTGTTTCTTTGCACATCTCTCTGTGAAAACACGATGGGTGCATTTCAGCAGATGTGTCAAAGTGCTAACGGCATCAGGAACTAAACTGTGAAGTTCTGTGAAAAGCTTGTCTCTCTCTCTCTCTCTTAACAACTAATAAATTACTGCATCGAAGGGGTGAGGTCTTCACGTCTGAACACAAGTCAGACGGTTTCGAGAATGTTGTTGAAACAAATGATAATATCTTGAAACAGATGCCTTGTTTTAAGATACTGCCATACTGGCCAATACCAAGGTACTTTTCCAGTACCAGTACTATGTGCAACATTACTCCACAGGGGTTTTATGTGGACTGATTAGAGCACTACACTCTGTTCTGTTGATTCAAACTACCTGTAACCAACTAGGAGTTTTTTTCATCTAATATTTCTGCTTGTTGTTCTCTTAAATTTCTATGTGTCACTTCTGTAAAATGTACAGAACTGACAGAACATCATGCTTTTAATTTCTTGTGTTCCATGTTTTCCAAGCGCACGGTGTAACCTGCGAGAGGCGGTGCATCACACACTCACTTTGTCCTTCTTCTCCTCTGTTTCGGGGCTGGGCAGCCGGACCCTCAGCTTGACCGACCCTTCTCTGAAAATGTCTCCGAAGCCGACCCCTCGGATCTTCTTGGGCTGGGCGATGACTCCGTTCCCCGGGGAGGAGTGAGGCGAGGTGGGGGTGACAGTGGCGTCCTTACCACTTCCGTCTGGGGAGCGGAGGTTAAAGGGGCGAGAGAGAAGGTGACTAAAGGCAGTCTACACAGCTTAGTGCTTTCTTTCCTGCCGCACTACTGCTTAACTGCTGCTCCACTCCCATTTGTTTGGGAAATCCACATTCTGTTCTCTTTCTAGCCACCAGAAGGGGCTAAGATTGTGTTTGTGTAAAAACAAATCTGTATAACGTTCAAATAAAGACTGGAAAGGAATTTAAAAGAATGTCTGCAGTGCTAATGCAGGACAGATTCAAGATGGGAGACTTGTAGTGTGGCTAGCGCTGCATTACATTCCCACTCATTAAACCCATCACATCTATATAACATTAGCTGACATCAACATAAACGTCCACACCCATGCATAGTTGCAGGCAAAGGCACAAAAAAAACGCACGCACATTCAAATCAAACATGGCCCAACACACACACATACTCCTACAATATCAGACCTATAGCTGTTCATCCTCAAATGCGTGCACACACACCACAAATAGCTGTTTAAACAACCACTGTACCTCCTAGTCACATATAAAGCAGACAAAAGTCTTGGAGAGATCCAGCTGCCAAACTAAATCCTTAACACGCTGGGCTGCCTGTTGAGGCTTGTTCCACCTGAGCTGCAGTCAAACCTGAATATCTCTATTGCTACACGTAGTCTTAATTATATTTCCTTCTGCACAAGCAGCAATGCGGAAACTAAGTTGAAAAGCTTCTCACAAACAATACTCCCATATCTCAACCAGATAAAAGAAAAGACAAACGGAGAAGTGCAGAAAGTAATCAGTCTGACCTCTGAACCATTATTTTAGGCAGACCCTGCCTTCCTGGTGATGCTGGAGCCAAGCTGCAGTCACACATGTGCAACTGTATCACTAAATTTTCTCCCAGTTTCACTTCATCAACATCATGAGTAGAAAACGTCCTACAACCAGCAACAACGGCTGACTGATTCCCAAACTCTCCAGCGATTTCCTAGCCTGACATCGCCAGACCAGTTCGCAAATGCGAATGAGTCTGCAGACCAAAATGCCTCTGGACACAATTTGGGATAGACCTACAACCAATCAGAGCAACGAAACGTGGTCTTGGTTGTTTACGAAAACGCCTCAACGGCGCTCCTCTGTCAGTCACCATATCAAACTCGCCCTATATTAGATAAACGGTCGTGATTAGCCCGACCGTTTTGAGGTCAGGTGGAAATCTGTCCGAACGGGAGGGGGACCAGACGCATCTGCCAGAACAAATAAAACATGAGCTCGCAGATTCGTAAGGTTCCCAGGCTAGCGATTTCTCCCAGTTCTCACCAAAAAGATTTTTACAATAAAAAACAAAGTGCAGAACGTCGGTTGGTTTGTGTGATCTGCTGAAGACAGCTGGCTGAATGAACAAGCAGTAAAAACAGACAGAATTTACCGCTGCTATTCTGGGAGCTTGTGTCAATATCGCTGAACAAATGTGCATTTCGAAAAGACTTCAAGCAGAATAACAATCCCATTTAAGTCAAAGAAGAACAGCAAGATGGAAAACCAGATAGGAGGAATCTCTTCGCTGAATTACTGCGTGGGTGAACCTTGTCTTGAGCTCTGTCGTGATGCTGTGTGTAATCGAGCGTATACAATTCCAGCACTCCTTCTCCAGTATCATTACAACCGGGCTGTGCCCTTCACATTGCCGTCTCTCTCGCTCTCTCACCTGTCTCGTCTGCTGTGGCGTCGTTGGACTCTACCTCCTCTCCTGTCCCGTCCACCTCTTTGACAAAGTTGGAGGGAAAGAGTCCCGACTTGCCGTTCGCGGTGCCGCTCCACCAGCCTTCTTCAACCTGCACACACACACACACACGCAACACATTCACTAATCCGCCCAACCCTAAATTTTTAAACATCAAGGTTTGGCTGTTGTGAGGTCCACATAGCTCAACAGGTAGAGGGATTCAACTTTCACTCATGCTAAACACTCATGGTACTGTAAGATACTGGATCATGTGTCCACCAAATGGCATATGCATCACTATCAAATGCAATTCCCCCCCAAAAAAACAAATTGGACTCTTAGTTAGCAGGTAGAAATTTAGGCTGTATCAAAATCAAAATCGTTTCCAATCGCTAATAAATCCAATCAGGTGAATGTTGGCTAAAAAGTCAGCAGAGTTTACAAAAATTAGTTTAGAAAATGCGCAACATCCATGGATGTGTTTAAAACCGGTTAATTAATCCAGTGTTTCACATTTGGTGATGTATTTGTAGTGGCCCACCAAAATAGAATTCCCAAAATCATACAGCAACAGATTAACAGCGCTACACAAACTCTCCCCTGCTCAATCCCTTGTGTTTTACAGGTCCTGGCTTGCCACCAACACAAATAACCAATAACAGCCACTGTATCTTACCATGGTTAAATACATATAGTTGAAATATTACCCCTACACGACTGATTAACATAAAATAGGTGATCTAATTATACGTTACCAATTGCAGCCAGTTGTTTAGTTTAGCCCAAATACTACAAGATCTGCAATTAAACAAGGCAAGGCTAATGCAAATATCACGGCAAATTTCTCTTTCATTTGCTTCACTCAACCAGGAAACAACCAGACCTTTACAGAGCAGGAAGCAATAGGCTAATACTACCAACCATAATCACACATGCACCTCCCGCCTCACTGACACCTACGACCACCCACTTTCAGCTTTACATATGAAGAAACATACAGTACGTCATATATAGAGAGCAGTAGCTGAGACGTGGCACCAATATGACGACAAGTGTTTGGAAACTCACTGACGGTGAGCAAGTTAGACGTCTTGGACCGTCACATATAATCCCAGTGACTCAGTCAGATGAGGACATTAGACGTACCTCCTCAGTGATCTCTATGATGTCTCCGATTTTAAGCTCCATCTCATCTTCGTTCTGCGGCACATACTCAAACAGCACCTTGCACTGTCGCTTTTTAGGCTCTGGGAGGACAAAGGCAGGGAAGAACACACCAGTTAGTCCAGCACCTGCTGCGTGGCGTCACAGCTGTGTGTGTGTGCGTGCGTGCAAGTGATTATGCTTTCTATTTGAACTGGAAGAGCTTGTCTGTGTGCGTGTGTGTGTACGTGTGTCTCTGTCTCCTCTTGCATGCCTAAGGGGGGCAGTGTGGGAACTGGGACAGGCAATCCAGGAAGTGGAGAGAGAACAACAACCCGCCCCTGCAAGGAACTCTGGGACTTTTCAGCAAGGTGATCCTTTGTCAGGCAGCGGACACACCCTGCTGAACAAGCACAGCTGCCTGCAGAAAATTCCACTACCACCAAAGAAGAGTTGGTGTTGACTTAAAATGGGGAAGGCAAACAGCAGAAACAGTAGCAGCTTGACAAGCAACACCGGCAGAATATACACAAGTGGAGAAGCTTAAAGCGTGGACTCATAAAACTATAGGTCATGGTCTGATGTGCTTTTGCTTATTGTTTTGTTATTGTTACGGGACCACACTAAAAACAAAGCGTATTGCCCTGGGATGAATATTCATTTACATTCTCTAATCAACCAACAAACCAATTACTCGGTGAACCCCACATGGCAAGAATACAAGGTTGCGTTTCAACGAGCCTCGGGCCGAAGGGTGACACAATACAGTTTCTTGGGTCCCAGTTCATAAACGTTTGATGTCACCTGAGAATAAATATGGCAACAATAAACATATCCCCCGCAGATGGTGCAATCCCCCTCCGGGCCAATCTGTAATAAATATATCACCTAGTTTTGACCTGTAATTGTAGCAAATGCAGCCCTGGGACCACAAAATGGTCCCAGAAATGCACGATACATCGCAACTGGCTGTTCTTTTGTAACTGTTCATCTGTTTTCGGGTGGATTTTTGCTTTGGGTCGAGTTCCACTGTGTGAGAATGGTAAAGTGAGGTGAGGGGAGAAGAGAAAATGATCAATTGTACTCCTGATAGGAGCGGGACTTTGAGCAAGACTGGGCATGGTGGAGGTATGCAGCACACACACACACACACACACACACACACACACACACACACACAAAAAGCAGTCATGGGTGAAATAATATTTGAAAGTAATTCTTCACTTTGTTTTAACCTGCTTGGAGTATCAGACAAGTGGGAATGGCACATAGGACGATGCAATGAACGGCAACAAGTTTAGACGTATAGTTTAGTATTTCGTCTACATGTTTTATGTAAATAACACTAACCTGGCCTGATGCAGTGAGCCCCACCCATCTGGTACTCCCATGGATGTATTAAACTAGGGTACCCCAAGCAAGATAAATGAGAGCTGCAACGTGTACATGCATGCATGTATGCGTACGCACACACAAACATGCACGCACGCCCCTACAGTAACATACTCTTCCTGGGTGCTGGTGGCTGTGCGTGAGGCTGGAAGCCACCCGTCGGGATGCCGATGGTGCTCATCCTCTGGACCAGGTGGGCCACGTTCCCCGCACTCTTCTCCCTCCTCTGGGGCTGACAGGCCTCCTCCTTCACCTCATTTTTCGTTTCCTTGGCCTCTTTGCCTTCCTTCTTCACCTCCTGAAAACACAAGAGGAAAGACAGCGGTGAGCGGGAAGCAGCGTTTTGTTTCTACGTATCAAACTTTATGGCAGGAGATGTCAGTGTCATCTTCTCTAACTACTTAAACGATCATTTTAACCACAGGATGTCAAGCAAAATATCTTGTATTTTTTCTTTTGCATGTGGTCTCTATTCTTCTATTCATCCGATTTGAATGATGACAGAGATATTTACCGACAGTGTTGTAAAATATATGCTCAGGCCAATATGTCGCTTCGCAAGTTTAGTACGTGTTCTGTCAATGTAAAATGTTCATTATTTAGAGCTTTCCGCACACCTCTGCATGCAGCTCATCTTTGGTGTTGCTACAGGAAAAGTAGCATGCGGAGGCTCATAGTGGCTTACAATGATGCTATGAGGTTGCTGCTTCAGGTTCCCAGATGGCATAGTGCCAGTCAGCTGTTTGTCTTCTCTGGTGTCCCTACATGTGAGGCACTTTTAAGACGTCTGATGTAGAACTTTGTGTGTCGCTTGGATGAGTCAGAGAACAGCATCATAGAGGCTTTAACCAGCCCTAGGAAGAGCTGCTCTCGGTACACATCCAGGCTCAGAAAACACTGGCGATACACACACTACACTACATATGAACTGTTTTTTTTAAATTGAATGATGAATTGTTGTGGTTTCATTTTGTATGTCTTGTTTTCTTTCTTTTTCTATGCTATGGACCCTCTGGTGAGTCCGCAATAAAGTTTGAATTGTATTGAATTATTCCTAATGACTCCAAATATCTCTCTCTGAATGTGATCTGAATGTGTTCAAATACTTTTGCTGTACTGCTGTTAGTGCTCCTCCTCATATGTGTATCAGGACTCAACTTTTTCCAGACATTTTTATCCATTTCCCAAGCATTTCATGACCTGATAACTATCATATTGTATCTTCCTTCCTTTTCCAGACTGTCTATATGGGCAAATGATAGAATACAAAATGTTAGCATATCTGAAATGATTATATACTGCATATATTGTATATAATAAGCATAAGTATGCTTAATATATACAAAATACCACCGTTTTGTTTTTATTATTTTGTTAATAATGACTATGACAAGTAGAAAATCTATACCATGGCAAATGATAACTGTCCTCGAAAAAAAAATAGTTTTGTTAAAAGAAAACTTAAATCATAGTTTATGTAATCCAATCACAGACGTGCATTTACTCTTACAGATGAGCAAAAGAAAATGCATGCTTATCACTGCGGGCATGGTTTACTATCAACCAATCACAGACGTGTTAATATATACAGAGCAAAACGTCCACCTGACTACTACTGAGTCTAAAACTGGTGTGAAAACAAATACTGCTGCAAAGGAGGCAGTGAGGCTGATCCCTGGTCAGCACACAAGGTCAGTTCTAAGCAGGAGGAGCCTGTTGCAGTGTGTGCAGTAAACTGTAACTAAGTGCTGGTAAGCCCAGAAGACGCAGCCTCTCTAAGGAGGTTACAGTATCAGGGAATGGGGGTCAGTGAGGTAAAGGTCAAAGAAGGCAGAGAGTTATCACCGGCTTCACTTATACACAGGCATTCAGGTCGGGTAATCCATTCAATATCCAGTCTTCATTCATCCCTTAACCCTGGCCTAGCCTAACCTTAAATATTACCCTAGATTAATGATATCCTTAACATGTGTCCTGGGTGATCAGATTCTAGTCGTATAGCGCAAAATGCATCTGATCGTCCAAACCTCTTCCTGAGAGAGTCAGAGATGCATTTGGTCCAAGCGGCCAAAACCATGGGTGAATTCTGAAGCCAATACGGAAGTGGCGGCAGGCGGCAGTTCCTCTAACGTCCGCTAGGGGCCGGCTCCAAAAAGACTGCAACCCCGGCTCCAACTCCATGTCTCCTCCCAAGTCACTGGGACCACAACCCAACTCGCTAAAATTGTAAAGTCAATACATTTTTTCGAGAAGAGGTTATGGCCTCAGTAGATGATTTCACTTCTTCTAAAGTTTCCTCACGGTGATTTTCAAAATGATTGTGTCATTAACGGGATATAATGGATATAAAATGGGACCGCTTGCCTAGTGATCGACAGGTCGCCAATTATGGGCCAATATCAGGCGGCGCTGCGGCTCTGCAGACAAACCAAACGTCACCCTTTGCGTCTCTTTGTCTACTCTTGGCTCTAAAAAATGTCAACATGGCACCGAGCACAAACCCAGTCTCCAGGCTTTAAAACAGCCCTTCAGAAGCCAATGGGTGACGTCACACTCACTTAGTCCATCTTTTTTTTTACAGTCTACGGTTTGGCCTCATTAACAACAAAGCATGAATGAAATGTGTCTCCAATCCACATAAAGGAGCTACATAATCAAAAATACACTTTCATGCACAAATCCAACCAAGAAACGCCTGCAAAACAAACAGGAGGCAGGCAGCTCAGATAGTAACATGCTTGTCAAAAATTAGTTATCAAGATACTCATGGATGGGAACAAGCAAGACGACGTGTTTGCTTACAGTTTTAAATGATGGGAACATTGCAAGAGGAAGTGACATGTGTGACAATCTGCGTTTATGCGAGGGAAAGATAAATCAGATTTCAGTGTGTACACTGGAGACATATTTTACTGCCAGGTGGAAATATAATGCAGCTGTATCAGATCTAGAGAATCTGGATATGAAATGCGTGGTTGATGCCAGGTGTAAAGGGTGCAAAATGTCCTCTTTTTGGGAAGATTTTCTTCATCTCTCCATCCTTGTGAGGACTTTTAGTCCTCAAAAGTACGGAAATACAAGAACACACACACACACACATCTCCAAGGAATGCTCAAAAAACATCCTGGAATCATTCCTCCTTCCCCTCATTCTGTCTTCTGTCTCTGTCTCTCTCTCTCTCTCTATCTTCAGCCCACATCACAAAACAAACCATAACTATGGCAACCTGCTTTCAGCACTCAATGCACCATTGTACAAGGTACGGCCCACTCATGCTAAATCTAGCTATCACAAACGATCTCAATCACCGCTTGCAGCCAGGCCGTAAAACATAAGTGTCAGATCCTCCCAGCCTGGCTAACTCCTTGACAACGGCGCAAAGTCCACATCACGCCTTCACACAATACTGTCAGGATATTACGCAGTGAGTATGATGGGGGCAAGTAGAAATATATGGAGTATAACCGAGTGTGTGTACATGCACACATTATTCTGGATAACAGCCAATGTCAAGGTTAAACAGTGACTATACAAAACTAAGTCAAGAGCGTGATCTTTGAAAATAATTTTAAATTCCCACTCTCACTTCAGATTTTTAGGCAGCATGACGTTACAGTATTAGGGGGCATATGAGGAGTTTCATGGCAAAATCAGATACCCACCATTTGAAAACAATTCAACACCCACACAAAATGATTGTTTGTATTAAAGTAAATCACAATATGCGTTGCTGTTAAAGTCATCTTAAGGCCTTTGCTCACTAAAAAGTAAAATTTCTGGTGATCTGCTTTCTTGAAATCTCGACTTTGATTGAATTTCAGGTTGCAATCTTTTTCCCAAACTGGAGATGTGCATTTTAGAATGAAAGTCTTCATACAGCGCTAAAACAGGAAACGCTCTGTATGTGAATCTTTATATTCCAAAGTATCCCTTCATGAATGAAAACAGAATATTCACAATATGATCCTAGAAACTGAGTTAGTGCAGACTGCAAAAAGGAATACTGCTGGAGTTGCGTGTAACAAGTCAGAACTCAAAGCAAAACAACTTATGTCAGGAAAAAGTGGCTTTTATGACATCCCAATCAGTTTAGTCCACTAAAACCAAACTAAGGCTCATTCGAACGGTCAGACTGGCGCTCAGCATCAACCAGTACTTAAAGATGTCATACTTGGAGCTGGAAACGGAAGCAAAAAAGTGGCTTTGCTGTAACCATACAGTGAGTGAGTAATAAGAGAGGGAGAGAG
>OMOV01115704.1:0-23038 GCA_900312565.1 Beryx splendens
AGCTATAGGTGAATATAGTTGAAAAGATAGGAGGAAGAGAGAGAGAGAGAGAGAGAGAGAGAGAGAGAGAGAGAGACTGTTGGTTACCTCAAGGTCTCCTTTGGTGATGCATGCCTCTTCTACACGAAACTGTAGATCCTCCACTTTCCTGTCAAATGGGGATAGTAATATTCTTTCAATTTCGCCTCTATGAAAATCACAGTATCTGTACATATCTGATGTGTTTTAAACCTAGTGTACCCATGTTGGTTGTAGTCCAGTGTAGTTTAACGGTGTGGTTTGTACCGTGTTCAGACTGCAGGTTCACCCACACCACTCACCTCTTCTCCTCCTCCAGCTGGTTGAGCAGCTCCACCTTGTCTCGATCTGCTGCTTCCACCAGGGCTCGCAGCTGATCCAGCTTGGCCTCCATCTCCACCGCATACTGACACACACACAATACAATTCCATAGGACATTAATATACATTACTAATATCATTATTATAATATTACAATGACTAAGTTCATATTTTAGTAGTAGTAGTTGTAGCAGAATTAATATCATTTGATATTAAATAGACTGACAGAGAACTTGAGCTAAGAATGAAATATACGTAAATATATAATGCAATCTAAAAGGAAAGATTCAAATTTAATTCAACTTGGATTGAAGTTTTCAGCTGTTCCACAAAGTGGTAGACAGGCATGGGGGTGTACCAATGAAGCCACTAATTAAAAGTCCTACTTGTCACATGATTATTACAGTGTGGTTCTACCTGCAACAGGCTGGGGACACTTACAATGACTTCCACTGTATTCTAATAATGCACTTTGTAGAAAACCTGACATTTACACAGTAGCATGATGACCGGCTGACTCAGAGCTAATATTTGCCAGGGCATAAATATTTCAAAGATGTAGCTCTAGCCTACCTCAGATATATCATAAAGCACAGTACACTGATATACTGTTGAAAAAAAGTTTCACAAGTGAAAATTAGAGTTTGATTCTGTAGCTATAGCCATGTTTAGCCAAATAACAAAGTGATTCTTCAAGCTTTTCAAGCAGACTGTGGTAGTTTGTGGTAGACATA
Organism: Beryx splendens; assembly: GCA_900312565.1. Classification (NCBI taxonomy): domain Eukaryota; kingdom Metazoa; phylum Chordata; class Actinopteri; order Beryciformes; family Berycidae; genus Beryx; species Beryx splendens. Next base: position 1,074 of record OMOV01115704.1, read on the forward strand.
AGCAATAAAAGACAAGGGTGAAAGTATCATGAATTGACAACTGCTTGATAATAGGTTTTAGCATTATAAACACTTCTTTATTTATCAAATAAATGGGGTACAAAATGTAAGTGAAATTCTTGCTAAACTGCATGTTTATGATTTAGTTATAATTGTTAGCCTATGCTCTTGTTTGATAGCAGCTGGTTCACTGATGTATACACGTGTCTGACCTGATCCTGTCCCTTCCTCAGCAGGGCCATCTCCTGCTGCACCTCTCCCGCGTGGCTAGTTGCCTTTGCCATCTCGCATCGCTCCAGGTCCCGCTCGGTCAGCAGCTGCTCAATGTGCTGCTGCTTCTCCTTCAGAGCCTCCTGCAGCGCCGTGGTGCCAGAAATCTTACGGGCGTACCGAGCGGACGTCTCTGTCAGCTGGACGGAGACAGACGCGTTCACGTTTTACATTTTATGCATTTGGCTGATGCTGTTTTCCGGAGCAACAAGGGATTTGAGTGCAAGTAGAGCATTGCGTGTGTCTTACCAGTCCCGCTCGGCTGGGCTTGCCGCTGACAGAGGAGGTGACAGAGCTGAGCGAGCTTATGGAGGAGGCGCTGGGGCTCCTCTTGAGGGTAGACCTCCTCCGTGAGCTCTTAGCCTTGGTAGGGGTGGTGCAGGGGAAGCCGATGCGTGTCACCTTGTGGACCGGAGCAAACAGGCCGTACCTGGGCAAGCACTGAAAGTATCTGAGAAGAAAACAAGAGGAGGGGTTGCACTGTACAGTCAGGCACCGACTGAAACCTCAACAGAAAGAACAGCTGATATCTGCTGGTTTGGGAGGTTTTTCCTTAATAGTAATTACAGAATTGTGTCACTTGTGGAACAAAAACTGATATCCTGCAGGTTGCTACTTGACTTTATACATCTCAGTTCATGCTTTACCTGGTTCCTGCAACCGCTCCATCATTCTTGCCAAGCGGTTCGTCTAGTTCCACTCCACACCACTCTCCTTTGGCAAAGTCCGTCTCACCCAGAAACCGTACTACTCCTGCCTTGGTACCCCCCACCTGCACAAAAACACAGAAACAAGCACAGGCACAATGTTGAGGGAAAAATGATTGTAAGACAGTATAATTGTTGGCTGAATTAGTAAATTGCTGCTCATTGCTGTTAATCTTGGTTTGCAATTAAGGATGGGTTCAAACTGAGCATCTCACCAGAACACGGTCTCCCAGCCTCAGCTCTCTTCTGTTCTTCTTGACCGAGTCTGTCTCTGAAAGGTTAGACACCGACTCGCTGGCGGTGAGCGTTCGGTTAAGTGTGCCACTTGTCTTTATGCCAGTGCCCTGAACTGAACCAAGAATACAATATTTAGTGTGCTTACATGATATAACAAAACGAGTACAAATCTTTGTTTATCTGCATTTTTCACTGATTATTTTGCTCGACGTTACCGGTTGAGGTAGTGCCAGCAGGTGCAGGCTCGCTTGTTGCGGAGGCTGCTTGTGCTGGGCTGGCCTGCCCCCCGTTCGCCTCCTTCTCTGGAAGTGCAGTCCTGGATAGTTTTGAAGGCCGCGTGAATATCCCCCTCCCGTCCTCACACTGGAAGTACCTGAACCCTGCCACCGACCCGTCGTTCTTCCCAATAGGCTCATCCAGCACAATGCCTGCCCACTGCCCGGGGGCAAACTGCGTGCCCCCAACAAACTGCACGTACCCAGGCTTGTTGCCATTGACCCAGACCCTCTCCCCTAGCTGAAAGTCCCCAGCGCCATCCTGGGTTGGGGAGGTCCCGCCGCCAGGGGGCTTCTCTGGAGGAACCGGCTTTGGAGTACCTGAAATAACAATTATGCTTTATAGCCACTATTCACTACTTTTGACTATCAGCTATAATGATCCTTTACAAAAGGTTGATGAGCCATGCTACTAACTATTAGCAGAAGGAAAATACCAGTTATTGATTGAGCTTTTTCTCCTCAATTCTTTTGTGATGCTCTATAGACAGAGTGCATATTGTATCTGAAACCATCAGCAATCAAAACAAACAGCAGAGATCACTTCATTTATAGAAATGATTTTTTGTTTCTGTCCAGTAGCTTTATAATCAAACCCACTGCAGTTGAGCAGCTCCTGCTAAATTTGCAAATGGGGAAAAATGAGAAGATAAACTCCGGTTTATATCCTACGTTTCTACTGTAGTTTCTCTCTCTCTGTAAAAGAGAGATGGGAGGCTGAAATGCAACAAGAAATATCGCAGGAGGCCTGGGAGGAAGTGTGCTCAGAGGCGCACTTAGTAACATGTTCAAGGTCATTCAGAAAATGTTTTTTTTTAAAGTACATTTATTCGCTACAGTGTAAAAGTCTATATTGTACATGATATTATAACTGAGAATAACAAGTATAAACAAATACAGATAATCAAAAGTTAACATGCTGCAAAGTATGACCACAAACCCATGCAACAGGAAATCACATTATGGTACAATAGAGGTGAGAAAGGAAGTCATCTTAAATAGAAAAAGCAGTATTTTCCTTTGAGTTTCCTGTTGAGGACTGCCTGTGGTTGTGATAGGATTAGGCTAATTTGAATGTGATCATTACTCATTACATTCTGACATAACATTATGAAAGCTGAAATAATAGAGAATTACTCATCATGTCCTCCACGGTTATTGAACCTCATCTATTATCTGAATAATTCTTGTGGTTCTCACCAGAGGAGGGGGATGTCCTCGTTGGCACCCCAGATGGGCGGTTTATTTTGCTGGGAGGTTTGAGACCACTAGGCTTCCCTGTACTCATGGCTCCTTGTCTGTCCAGGGGTGGGGAGCTGCGGGGCGTCTGGCCTGATCAAGGTGGGGGACTCGGCCTTCCCCACCACCCAACAATGCCCCAACTTGACGGAATAGAGCTGGAAAACCAAACAAAAATGTACACCGAATCAATTAAATGGAAAACAAACTACAGTCATCCTATAATAAAATGTTTACTAATGTTTACTTTAGAAAATGTTTCTCTTTAATAACTACACATCTGTTAGAATAACCCATTTGTATGGACGCATCTGCTTGGAAGTTGTCACGTTACCAAAATGTTGACCTCTGTGAAAACCAGTCCACGTATGACATAAATAATACAACTAAGAGTACAACTAAAGTGATGAAATAAACTCAGAAAAACACAACATAGTAGAAATGCAACGAACCAACAAATAGAAATACCACTGAAGAAAACAACCAAATGGCATCATTTGAAAAGAGAGAACCGAAAATACAAAAAGTATTGCACCGTAAGGTTTTACTGTCACAAAGCTCGCTTCTGATGCTAATGTAACAAAGCAACACATTCATCAAACCTACGCATATAACCAACATAAAGTATCTCACCTACTCATTTTAAAAAGAGATGTCGAAAGCTACACAACTGGACACTTTCTAATGAAATAGTTTGATGTGCATTCATTTGCAGAAGCAAACTGCAGAATTTGTGAAAACAAATTTGGACCTGAAATGCTTATATTTATTTATGGAATCAAAAACATTGTTGTATATCGGTAGCAACTTCATGGTACCAATACCGGTATGAACACTGAAAACAACAGCCAGACATAGCAACAACTGCAGATTGCTTACTCACACACACTATTCACACAACACAGAGAGGACACTGTGCACCAACACAAAGCAACAAGTAGAACTGCACTATACGACCAAAAACACGGGACAAATTGGGCTCTGTATAAGCATGTTATTAAGAAATTATTCCACATAGTCTACATATAAAAACCCTAATGCCTTTATGGAGGCCATAGTTGAGTGGAGTTTCAAAGATCTCTGTCTACCACCACCTCCTCAATATAGCAAAAAGTCACACATGATAATAATTAAAAAAAGAATTTGCACCCTATTACATCTGTGTCTGGGCATCTGGGAATATGTACTCTCTCCCCTCTTTCACTCCATGTACACCACTGACTGTACATGCTGTAACTTGTCCATTACGCTGCCATGTTTAAGTACAAAACCACCCGAGTGGGCCTAATGAGGAGTCCATACATAGGAGAACGAAGGCTGGACCGTCTCACATCATAGGGCGCCAACAACAACCTGGGGATAAACTAGCTCAAAACTGTGGGGAAGAAGCCCGAGCTCTGAAGGCACCCACCTGCTCATCTCCCACTGGAAGTCAGTGGCTCAACTGTGAACTTGAACTCTGAGCTGAATCATTCATGCTCCTAGTTTCCACTGTTACCAACACCCTCAAATAGGAGGAAAACACCTCCTGCTTCGAAGTCCAACAAAGTCAGTTCTTGCTGTAAGCTCAATATCTCACAGCAATTTTACAGGTCAACAATCAAAAGCAGCTTCCCACCCTCCACCAGACTGGTTCTCTTCTCCTCCTACTATTCCAAGGACACGCTTAAATGTGTTGTCCGCACTGCGGTCAAATGGCATCCATGAAGTAGCTGCATGACGCTGCATAAAACCTCTTGTGCAACTGTCTGTCAGCCTACTGATGTTACTATACTACCAAGCTATTTATTATTACTGAAGACTGTTAGTACACTCATAAATGTCTGCATGTCTTTGCATACTACACCACTTCTGTGTCTCTGGAATTCATCACATCGTTTCATAATGCTCATAACTTTTTAATGAATTTCATCCTATTCAGTGCTGATAATCACTTAGTGGGGTGTTGGGCAGCAGCCTGACCATGTTGCCTTTTGACTGGAAAACAGGCAGACTGATTCTGACCACCACCAGGTTTAGCAGAGGTTACATGTTTCACATTGTACGGGCTGTGTTTTCAAGATGTCACGTTTTTGCTTACACTGAAGTTAGCCTGTAATATAGAGGTGTGACTGTAATACCAGGTTGTCAGAGTTGTGTTTATAATGCGTTCCAGTTTGTATTTTGTTTGACAGCTTCTTTTTTTTTAGGAAGAATGGCACAATGTCTGGAGCGCTGCCCGTGTTAAAAAAAGAAAAGAAAAGTAAAATAGTTGGAAGGTGCTCATTGGATGAGGCTCTGATGAGGAAAACATGAGGAAGGAAAACCAAGTCACCCTCCTCTATTAATTAAAAATGCCTTCATCAGGGAGGCATACCAACAAGGAAATCTAAAAACATAGCCACGTTTCAGCGTTTGGGAGGAGTACCACTACCTTCATCGTGGCTAATTTGTTTTTAGATCTCCTTGTTTGTGTGCTACGTAATGATTACAAAATAGCAGAATAATAACGGTACTGTCTCAGACTGATCCAACGCAGTGAGCAGGTAAGATGAGATGTCTTGTCAGCTGTGTAGCTCAACGCTCCTCCCTCCGCCCAGCCAGCACTGCCAGACCAAAACAACATGCGCACCTAGCTGTCAAAAATTGGTGTCGTGCTGCCAGGGTCTGATAGCATCACAGACTAGTGTTCATTTGTCTCTTGCCTCTAGTCTCTAGCCTTTGTCTCTAGTCTCTAGCCTTTGTCTCTAGTCTCTAGCATTTGTGCTTTCCGATATCGTCACAGATACGTGCATTGCTTTAACTCTACAGCACAAACAGATGAGACTGGCTCATGTTGTTGTTTCTGTTTGGGCTCATTCTACTTCCTGCAATAAGGGCATCTCTGTAAAGGTGTGTAACCCACCCACAACACCCCTTTCCCCTCAACATACTGAACATTTCATTTCACAGTGCTGACATTGATCTAACATGTCATTTGGTAGTGATTTACGATGCTTTCCAAGTGTTTAAGCCTCCCTCATGCCATATTTTGTTCCAGGTACTAGCCAGGGCCGCAGTCTGTAGCCTCCAGTCCCTGCTGGAATTCGCTCCTGGCTGAGAAACCTAGCTAGCTAGAGATTAGCGAGATAGCATAACTGAGCTTAACGCTAGGCAACTAGCGAGCTACTCACAGAATATAAAAAGAAAATAAAAGCAGACGAGCGTAAGAAAAGTTACTGTGATGGCTTACTTGGTCTTTCTGATGAAACGGGTTTCTGTTACGGACGCCGTGAATAAGTGCAGCGTACCTTGAACCGCTAGATTTAATATCAAGCCGCTTTCCCCTGCCCAGCCCAGCCTGACAGACCCTGACGTCACCTTGGAAACTTGTGCTGCCTTCGGGTTCTCATCGTCAAGATGAGTTTTGTCGCGCACTGAAGCGGTTTGTTTTTTTGTTGGCTGTCCTTTCATGTTAGAGATCAGGGGTCACAGAGCTGGTCTGTCCTGCAACGCCAGAATGAAGAGCAGAACCTGCACATCAGGTAGTGATGGTTAATTGATTTATTAAATAAAAAACGGTGACAATTAAGATTCAAGCTAAGTGAAAATTGAAACATGCAAGAATAATCATTATGTAGACTCAATGACAGACAACATAGAATAATAAATTGCATCGCTTTTCACATCACTTGACTCGACTTCCATGCTTTCCGTCCCTCAAAGCTGGCATCTCAGTAAATATTGTATCACAGAAATTTCTCATTTCCCCATTGCTATTTACTGTGTTGTAAGTTTCATGTGCGTTTAATCGGAAAAGCGATATTTCTTACAGCACCTGAAGGCAGCCATCTGAACTTCCCTCTGGCTGAGCCGCCCGGCTGTGAACAGCAGAAAACACGGTCTCTGTTGTTGACAGTGGTTGTGAGTTGTAACTGCAGTGATTCTTTTAAAACCCGTTTGACCTAGCGCAACAGGTGGATACCTACATTAAGTCACTTACATTTGGGGCATTTGATAGGAGAGCACATAATGTTAAACATAATTCAAACTTATAAACATTTGCAGTGCATAAATGAGACATAATCCTACAATTGCAGTGAAGATAATTTGAAGCCTAATTACTCAGTCTTTAATTACAAACCACAAGATACACTAATAATTGCTACATCAATACAAGTAGATAATGCTAAATTTTACAAAGTTACACATTACCTTTTTACATCCAAATATTTTTCTTGTTAATCCTACTTTCAACATTTTATTGTAATTAATAACAATCTATTATTATATAGAAAACATGCCTGCAACAGCCAGGCCTCTAACATGCATTATGCATTCATCTAACAAGGTAAAACTTAAGGACCCTTCATCAGTGTATGAGGCACGATACTTCAGCTTGCATGGTATACGCTACCTGGCTTCATATCCTTCTTGTTTCAATGGTGGAAACACTATTCTCAGATGATGCCACCTGTTCCTTGTCTTGCTCCTGGTCTTCTTTCTTTCCCAGCAGTTTGTTTAGGACTTTATGGAAGCTGCCACTGAAGGCAGGGCTGGAGAAGTAATAAACAATAGGGTTGAGGACACTGTTGAAGTATGTGAAACACACTGAGGTGTAGAAGGCCAGGTTGGCCTCCCTGAAGTACTTGCACTCACTGTACCATGCCTTGAGGATCCACACAGCGATGCGTGACACAGTGCTAGGGAAGAAACAAGTAATGAAAATCAAAGCTACAGCTAAAACAAACTGGACAGCCCGTTTGATTTTACCCCTTTTGTCCAGAGTCTTGTTTTTCAGCTGCCATGTGATGCGGATTGTGCAGAAGGCAACAATTACAGTGGGCAGGAAGAACTGAACGACATAGAAAGTATTGTGCCAGGTGGAGAGGGGACTGAAGCCCATGCAGATGTTGAAACTCTCACACTGTGTGCGGTTGTTGCGGTAGAAGAAATGCTCATTAGCGAGCAGGTATCCAGTGGCAAGAATGATCAGGCCCCACAGGCCGAGGGAGACCCACAGAGCGTAGCCCAGTCCCATGCGGTTGATACGGTTCAGCGGGTGGACAATCTTGAGGTAGCGGTCAACAGCCACAGCGGTGAGGAAGAAGATCCCTGCAGCACGGTTGGCCGCCAGCAGGAACAGCAGGATCCGGCACAGCACATCGCCGTAGAGCCAGTTCTTTCCACGCCTGTAGTAGTCGGCCCTGAAGGGCAGGCAGAACAGCACGATGGAGTCCGCAACAGCCAGGTGGGTCAGGTACACAGAGTTGGGCTTCCAGGTGTCCATGTGAAAGATGAACATCCACAGGGCAACGAAGTTGGCCATCAGTCCAAATATGAACTCCAGGAAGAGGACTGGAGGCAAAAGCTGGTCCAGTACGGGAGACTCAAAGGCACAGCAGTTATCTGACGGAGTGAGGTTCATCTTGTGACCCAGCGGTGAAGCACAAGCACAGCTGAGTGCACCTCTGCTGCCCTTTACAGTGTCAACAGAGATATGCCGTACCAGGTGACTTCTTTAGCGGGGATTTCGTGTTTGTGCTCATGCTAACGATTCTCCGACAAACATATTAATTCATATAGTTACACACAAGTGGACCGAGTATCCGTGCACCGTTATCTTTAGGGAAGTGGCATTGACCCAGAGGAATACGGAAACTGTAAACGCCATCTGCCTAGGGAGTGTGCCTTCATTATAAAACTATTATGCTTGGGAATAAGTTTACTCATGGGTACTGAGTGGGATGCAAGGGTCCCTGAAAAACAACTAACCCGCGGCCATAAGTGACTCAGATAGAGATAGCTGCAGCGATTCTGGCCGGCGAACAAACAAATCCTTTTAAATTCTTTGAAAAATAACAGATACACTCATTCAAGAAGACTTGGGAAGACGATGTGAGTGTACAGGCGAATGAGACTAAAATTTATTAGCCTAGTTTGCTTGAGTGAAGAACATTTGGGAGGAATTCACATACCACACCTTTGGCAAATGAGAGAAAGCAGCTATCAATAACTAAAAATGCCAAGTGCGTGGCCAAGTCCACAGTTTTTATATACAGTAAATAAAATAGATATAAAATGACTTTTAATGTTAATGTGTACATTTGGCCAGGTTGTTGTTGTTACAAGTCACATCCATTTCAGTAAAAGTGCATACTGGGTCTTCACTTCTTGACTTCTCCCAGGTCATCAATGCTGTCATCATCCACCTGCAATGGAGAGATGCAGAGATTGATTACCATGTGTTCATATGTGAGTGTGTGTATTTAGAGTGGAGTCTTTCTAATGACAGGAACATGAATCAAAATGGCTTGATAACTGAGGCCGGTCCACATTAGCAGAGATTACATTTCAAAATTGTACACAGTCAAGAACAAATACCCAAAACCCAACGACAGGAAGCTGGATAACAAATAACCAATTATGGCAGAGCTTCAATAAAGTAGGATAAACCCGTGTCTTACATATCTTTTTGGTTGATCAGTATAATTCTGTAAATGATGGACCGGAAATACCCCACACCCCTAATCAACGGTCCCAAAATCTGCTTATAACCAGCTCTGTCCTACTCAGATGATTAAAGTGAAGAGGAGGTAGAACAAAAAAACACTACACCAAAAAAGAAAAATAACTAGGCAAGATTATCTTAAGATGCTTTTTCGGCAGTTGACACGACTTCAGATATCTTACCTCAGGCCACTTCTCTTGAATGACATCAATGATGTCATCGGTAAAATCTCCCTGAATGATTATTTCATCCTCTGCTGTAACGGAGGCACCGCAAGAGAACTTCTGGGCAAAGAATCGCTGAGCCTCTTTAAGATCAATGTCTGTAAGGTAAGAGTCGGAGAAGATTTGTGTTAAGAATAAAAACATTGAGTATCTCGTATTTTTCAGTATAATAATACACTCAATACAGTCAGCCTTACCAAATGTTGCCAAGCCACACACCCGTGTGACGTATTTCTTCTTGGCTCTTGGGATTTTTGCTATTGTAACTTTCTGAGGCACAGTCTTCTTTTTCTGTTTGATCTGGCCTCTGCCACCTATGAAACAGGAGAGTGAAAGAGAAGACTTTCCATTGCGCTGCTATTGGAACAAGTCAGAATATCACTCATTGACAAGGTTAGTACACGTGGAAACTGAAGATGGCATCATGTAATCATACAATTACACAAGCAGCTTCACCCACAGAGCTGCCTAATATAGCTAAAGATATACATACAGACAGATATACATATATACATACAGACAGCAGCATAGAACCCCTTTCTTTACCAGGTAGCTTAACAGTCAACCTTCTCAACACAAAACTGATTCTGAATCATTTTTATTTGTCAACAACAAACCTCTCTTCTGTTTCTTCTTCTCCTCCTCCTCGCCTGTAGGGGGAGCCTCTCCAGGGCCGCTTTCCTGCTTGGGTGCGTTCCCTCCCAGACCAGTAGGGCAGAAGTGACAGAGGAGTGGTCAGTACCACAGTAGATCATATAATACTTCCATGGTCAGTGCAACACCATCCATTAATGAAGCCACTCACACAGGTCTTAGCTTTTGGATGACTGCTATGTGGGTAGCTCCACGCCAGCTCAGTGACAGAGTAGGACAGCTGCTGACCAGTATGTGTTTCTAACATTTCACTTTGAGGTTCCCATCGTTGCATCCATACTTAATCTTCAACCCTGTAGGGTCACTGAAAATTCTGTCCTCAGTGAAGCCATTTTTGATGGTAGATTTGATGTGTCACACTCAACTAAATGGCCAGTACCTCTAACATTCCATATTCTGTTCTCAGAAATACACATTTAGTCAGTAATGAAGAGAAAACAGAGTGCATATTTGTGTTTTTGTTGTTTTAGCTAAAATACACAAATATCTGAAAAACCTCTCTCCTTATTTTAGAGTGACTTCAATACTTGGGGACATCTTTCCCAACTAAACAAACCCCTGTACAAATACAAAGCTTTTCTTGGACCCTTGTCCATGGACATTATTGCACATAATTTGTCCCTTGTGGTGTCTTTACCATCATTATCCATTCCATCACCACTCTGTAACAATTTCTCTTTTACAATGATGTAGAGTGGGACCTGGCACATAATTGCACACACACACAACCTGACTTGAGCATCTTTGCTTCTAAAAGTCTGTCTCCAGATGTGCTCTACCCTGTGTATTGAGGTCAGCACCTATCCATTTACTGGCAGAAAGCTTTCCGATTGGCTGGGAGGAATCAACGCCTGTCACAGAAAAACTGATCAATATACTGTACATAAAGATGTGGCACTCCAGTAGGAGTCAACGTGGGTCATTTACCCATGCACTGTACACAGCTTTGACAGAACTGTTTCCGGACTGATCCCACTGTTACAGCTGTGCAAACGATGCACCATTTGAACGGGCCAAGAGGGTCGTTTCTTCTAGCATTTGGAGCAAGATAGCTGAACAAACCATTGACGTTTGAGTAAAGCCTGAGAGTTTTTGGGGACACCAAAGACACACAAGAAAAAATGTCCGGGTAAATGGTACTCACCTACACTCATCCTGGCAAAAACATCTGGGAAGTTCTTCTCAAGCCACTGTCTGCATTTGGCTGGCTCAGGCATGTACTCACAGTACTGCAGAGAGTAGATTAGGTTACAACTTACACACAGCTTAAATATCTCAACAGGTATATTTTATGTGTACTTTAGTAAATTGGGCCATCAAACTGTGTAGGACATGCAGTCAATATATTTGATTTTAAACTTACCTCTGTAGGCAAGGAGCACACTACAGAGAAAATGAATAATAAATGAAATTAATGAAAAAACATTAGAAACATTACACAAACAGATCCAGAACAATTTTGCCAGTAGCAACATAACACTAGGAAAGATGTAAAACCCAGTGGAAATGTATTGTACCTCCGCAGTAGAGAACTTTCAATGGGTACTTTGAATCAGAGACGGCTGTCCCGTGGTCCCCTTTGTTCTCCGGAGAACTTGACTCCATTTGTTCAGTAGTAGCCATGACAAATCTGGACACAGAAAAATAAAATGCAGTTATTGCTGACTTACAAGCTGAAGTCAGCTGCAAAAGCCTAAAACTTCCATTTTCCCACATCAAATTCTCCCAACCAATTCCAGCAGTATCTTGAGATTTGTCATAATTAAATTTGACAGTAGTAGTGTAGGCATAAGCTAACATGGTCTGTTATTCTGCCTTGAGCTGGGCAGAAAGCTATTTCATCACTCCCAGATTCACAGGCCCCCTCTAGGCCGGCTTGCCCTGGCAACACAGCGCCCATATCGTCACTGGAAGGACGGATTAAATAACCACGAGCAGTAACTGACATTACGAGGCAACATTAATTATCAACTGGAAGTGCACTAATATTTCACAATCTCTTCCCCACAGAGGCTACTGCATCACTGCAACTGACTTACACCCATGAGCAGTTGCCCTGATGACATCGAAGAAGTCAGCACAACAGCTAGCGTTAGCCGGCTAACACATGCGGCTATTTTAGTTACGCGATTCAACAGACTGCTTAGTATACTATTACTACTTGCTCTAATTTCCACGGCTGTAATGACACTGATATCGCAGATAATATCACCATGGCGGCAAGACGTGCCGTGTTGAACGTTTGGCCCGACTGTAGTTTCCTTGGTTTCATTCATCAGGTAACTTACCAAGCTGTCACCCACAGAGCTAGCAGTACAGCGTCACGACGTTAGCAAACGAAAGTAGTGAGCAATAAGCATTAAGCTAGCCAGCTAGCTAACGCACCGCAGACCAAACTGTCTGCTGGCTAACGTTAGCTGAATACAAAGAGAAGAAATGCCAAGTTAGCTACGTACCCCTCGAAAGATACTCTATTACTGTTGTCTGTTCAACAAAGTCGTTCGCATTATTAACGTTAGTTTGACTTTTAGAAATTCATTCTATTTCAGTATGGTTTAGTTATGATAGTTGGAGCACACCTCTTCTGGTAGCGCTTCTTATGTTTTTTTGGTGGCTTTAAAAGCGGTTGGCACCCAACGTTAATGCGCATTACCGCCCCCTGCTGTTTCGGAGAGTGGGCAGACGTCATCTGATACAGGCATAGGTCGTGTTGTTTTTTTTTAACGCACAGCAGTGTCTGGACTTGTATTTTTTAGGCCACGAGAATTTACAGTCATAATATTTATTTTCTTATTTCCCAGCACAATTCCTGGCCTCCAAGAGCATCTGTGGTTGTCGATGTTATAATCCATTTTATTGTTTTGTCCCAGCAACTAGGTTAGGTAGGCCTGTTATCTTGTCTTCCAACATGGTATCTTGTGTCTTGTGCTTTGTTTTGTTTCCTTGTGTCTTATTTTGTTTGCACACTGAATTTCATCTTTTGTTCTGCTATTGATTAGTTAGGTAGCACTGTCTATGTAAAGTCCTTTGAGACATGCTTTTGTGATGAAGGGCTATATAAACAAAACTGACTTGACTTTAACCTGAATGTGGTTGTTTGAGGATACATGAAGCACTGGTATAATTGTCTTGTCTTAAATATGAAAATAACACACCCAGTCTTCCCCCTCATACAATTTACACAAGCTTTGAACTTAACCATCGACTGACCATGACACGGCAGATGCATCATCAGTATTCACTGCTGGATTGTCAGATTTATTTATTTCCACCCACCATCTTAAACATACACCTTATTTCTCCAGTGGAGGTTGATCTCCTAGTGGTATTACATAATGTATAACATAAGCCTTCTTTTCCTGCCATACCATCCCTCAAACCAGTTCTATATTTGTTTCCTGTTAGGTGGTAAACCCAATGACAGATCGCAGCTATCACAACTGAAACTACAGTAAGATCAAGGGTGGAGTCATTTTACTGTGCTTATTTATCCCAGTGCCTCTACTATTATTCAGCCACTCTGTTTTCACCCATCAAATCCTCCATGACCAGTCATGCAATAAAATCTCAGTGGGAATCCTGTGGGGGCCTTGGGGACCAAACATATTGAAATCAGATGGGATTTTCCAAGATAGGACTTTCTCACATCCTTTTTCATAAGAGAAGTGAGCAGTAGCTATTATTCCGGTTTAACATTTTGACCTTCAAAATAAAAGTGTAGACGCCAACACTTTCTGAAATAAAAGTATGAATACGTTAGGCCCTATGACTGTACAGCACAATATCAATCAATACTCAGAATGCAAAATTAAGAAGAAATCAGAGTGCTAGGACTGATTCAAAAGACATTATATTGCATTTTGGTGAATTTCCTGATGAAATAAGCCTTATTTAAAAAAATATATATATATACAAAAAGCAGCAATTGCAGGATCCAAGCACAATTGGAAAAGACTGAGTGACAGATAGACAAAACATTACAGAAGGTAGACAGACACACAAGTTGTAAAGTCTATTAGTTATGGCTAGTTTCGTGTTAACCTGTGAAGTTTTTTGCAGTGGCCAAACTTTCTCAGCGCAGCATCAGTTTTCTGGCCCATGTGAGTATTGATTTATTTGGAGAGCACTACAATGTTCTATAACTTTATGGTTACTGACTCTTCATCTATAGTGATTAGCACTGTCAGTAGGCTGCAGTGTCGCACTACTTCTCCCTTTAGTTACTTTCTCCTCAGCAAACCCATAACAGGATCAGTAGGTAAAGCATCAGCACCTCCTGACGATTGTGGGTTCAATCCCAGCTTGTTCTTTCTGAAGTCATAAATTGCCAAAAAGAAGGGGCAGATTCTGCAATGGAAAGTTTGGACACACAAAAATCTTCACCAATGTGATTACAATGACAAAGCTGACAGAGGTCTGACCAACATAAAATAAGCCATAAGTAGACTGACTGTCTGATCTATTCAACTTGTGTGTGTGTCTATCTACTTTCTGTAATAGTTTGTCATCATGTCTTTCTTTTCAAATTGTGCTTGGACCCCGCAGTTGGCGCTTGTGGCTATATTTCTGTTATTTGTTTTGGAAAATGTTCTTGTTTTGTTGCTCTATTTTTCCTTCCTTCTTTTTATGCCCTTCTTGTAAAGTTTTCTGCCATGGATCTACCACTTTTTGTAAAAAAAAAATTAAAAAAATAAATAAACACCTGATGACTGCAAAGTTGCTCCCACAAGTTTTTTTTTCTCCCAATCCCCCCTTTGCCATCTTAACATGGACATTTTTATGAAAACGTGTGAATGTGTGTAACGTATGAATGTGAAGCAGGACCGGACTGAAAAAAAATACTGCAAAATACTTGATCTGGCCCCCATCACCCAGATTAAATTATTTTGGCGTTTGGAGGGAGGTGGAACAATTCAGAAACATTGGGTGTCACATCTTTTTAACTTCATTTCCACTGGCTTTGTGCAGTGTCTGCTGGACACTAGATGGTGCTATACTCTCAGTTTAGAAACACGAAGGCTGTGTGCACACTAATGCACAGAACACAACAACACAAGCTGGGTGATGCTGAGTCAGAGATGTAACATGGCTCTGGGAAACAGGTAGATGGACATGCTGGTCCTTCTCCTGATCGCTTGTTCGGTCCAGCAAGGTCCAGGAAAACATCCTCAGAAGGGGAGGCTATGAGCTGCTTGACACTAAAAGGATCAGGGGGAAAAGTCTAATGCAAATGTTTGCCCACATCATAATTAGTTAATTATGTGGATTGCATCAGCCTATTAAAATGATCTGAGGACATTTATTGTGTTTTTGATGCTCTAAAGTAACAATTAAAAATTCCTGCCTTTCAAATAATGGCATTAAGACATGTTTAATTCTAGTTTAATTCTAATTCATACTGGCATATGGGCAATTACTCCAGTTTACATTAGTGGTTTTATGAAACCATTCTTAAGAGAATGCATTAGGTCCATTAGAGAAGAATTACTTTCCTTTGACAAATACATGCTCTCTACACTAATCACCCTGCATTTTCCTGGGTGATTTGTTTTGCTGTAACCTGATTCAGAGGGCAAAGGAAAGGCTCGCCACTCGAATAATCACTTGTTTATCTTAACTTAGACAGTCCTGACTTTTATCTCCTTAAGAAGTGGACCTCAACTTCAACTTCATCAGGCATTTTTAGTGGGAAAAAGGATGTACTAAGCAGCACAGTAAGCAGTGCTGTAAAGTCCATCCCACTGTTTGCTCCCCTGGCCAGGCATCCCAGTCCTTGAGGTTTTCTTGCTTGCTTGTTTTCTCTCATTCCTAACCTTTAATACACTCACAGCCTATCTGCAGCACTGTTTTTTCCTGTTTTGATCATATGTGCAAATAAACTAAACTTAAACCTAAAAATCTGTAATGCCCTTACATTAAACTACATAACCTGTGTGTTTACAAGCACAACAGTAATCTAGGCTTTCTACAACAAGTCACACACAGGCTGTAAACACACAAATGACCACTATTCACATAGTGCACAACATTAAATATAGTACTTCAAATGATTGCACAGAAACATTTATAATGCCATGCTGGACTTCATAGTAATGCACAGACATCAGGAGCTTATAGTCAGCCTCGGCAGAAGAAGTATTTGCATTTTAAAATGTGTTGTGTTAGCTCAAGAACCTCAGTCAATAATATAGGTTATTCTTCCTGCACCTGCCAGGCTAACATCTTAATGTATGTAATGGAAATGTTTGGTATGAGTCAAACACAGAAGCAGTTCATACTGTACCTGTGAAGACTGTGTCAAAGATAATGTAAATGAGAAGGTCAGTATCATCTACTCCACTCCATAGGAACGTGTGGCCATTTGAATGTGAGTTTTGCATATGTGCATCCACCTATACAGAAGACATGATGAGGCACAAAAACAATGATCGCACATTTGTAGTTCATATGACAATGGAACATTATTTATGAGGGGTGGAAGTAGCAAAAATCACATAAAATAAAAACAAAAATACACTCCTTGTGCACTGACACTTTGAAATGTCTGAAATTCAAAACAGAGGACATTTAGCGGAAGATGCCAGAATTGAAACCCGGACACTTCTATATACAGGAACAGAAAGCTGGCTGCCAAAGAGCAGTGCTGTCAGTGATTACCATTTCACCAAGTAACAAGGAATGGGGAAGAAGAAATGATCTCTCTGCCCCCTCAGCAGCTACTGTGGAGGTGCCCTTGAGCAAGCTATAGGCACTCCAGCAGAACTTTTTAGTGGCCAGCAGATGGGTTTAATGTGTGTGTAATGAATAATATATGCAATTTGTATGCCACTTTTGTTCAAAACACCAGTGCCATGAATAGGCTAGGTGACATTTTCAGCCAAAGTGGTCCCAGTGGGAAATGAAGCCCCTGACCTTGGATGTTGCTGCTAAAAGACAGTGAACTTTCCTTGGATAAAAAGGGTTATAAAAATGTTTCACTTTCAGACTGACAAGGAAAACGGTCATTGAAAACTCAATGACCCTCAATAGTGTCAGTGAAGATAATTGGGGCAGGCATGCCAGATGGAGTTATGAGAGAATTTAACAGGTTAATATTGCAGATGTGACGAATCTGATATATTTCTCAAAACTACTGATGATAGATATGACTGTAGAATGAATTTGTGCAGCCTCAAAAAAATCCAGTGCACTAAGGCCAGTGGGGGGACAGACCTTTAGGAAGTCAGTGGGCACGATCCATGGCTGATTAACTATATGTTGGGACTAAAAATAAATATAGCCTAACAGTTTGTAGTAACCAGTCCAGTCACAAGTGCCGTAATCCGGAACAAGTATAGGCTGTGGGTGTTGTATGATAGCTAGCTCTATGACATTAAACTGCAGGCTGGCTCCCGGTGTGGAGCAGATCCTGTGACCTCCCTACAGTCTGTTCAAGATGGCCGCCTGAGTGGAGAAACTACACATCTTCAATAAAAACTAATCTAGCTTTCCAAGTTTTGCTGTCTTCATTAGAAGAATGAAATGACATCAGCGACATTTGTTTCTTTCTTAAATCGGAAGCAGCGCATAACCGCTGAGGACGGCGGCGGGGTTATGGAATAAAACAGTGCTGGTAAGGACTCGAAACAACCCAGGTTAACCAACAGTTAGCTAGCCGCATTAGCCAGCCACCGTGTCCAATATCTAACAAGCTAAGGTTAACTTCGGCTACATCCACCTGTTTTATACGTTAAATCTAAACTGAGAAACGGCAGGCTGTTGATGGCTGGCGTTCCGGAGCTGCTAACGGTTAGCTACGGACGGGCAGCCATAGCTGTCCAGCGTTTAACGCTTACGCTAAATGTTAAGTGTCTTTTGTTATCATGTAACGTTAGCGTTGCTAACGTGAACTGCTAGCTGCTTCATATGTTGGTTGTTTGGCCGTCTAGTTGTTGCTAGCTTTGTGTTTTCTAGTGTTGTAAAGCGTTTTAACAGATAACCCCAATTCGCCTTTATGCTGACGTTGTGAAATGTAATCAAAGCTGCTTTGTCGCTGATGTGGACTAACGTTATAGTCGACGGTTCAGATTGGAGTATGAGTTTTACAGTTCAATGCTCTTTAACTGACATAAAGCCGGAAAACTGCGAAATATTATCTTGCCCTTGGCTGTAAGCCATCGGACCGGTTGAGTTACCTCTGCATCCACCTTTCCTCCGCCGCAGAGACACTTTCAACACAAATCCTCACCTGTGGCCGGCTTTAAGGTGATGATACACGGGCAAACACTGTAGAAAAATGTGGAGAAATTGTCACAATAAATGAATGAGTAAGTTATAAGTGACTATGAGGGGCTTATAAGGGGCTATGGAAATGTTCAGCTGAGAATAGGGAGCCGTGAAAATGGACTAAAAGACATATTTCACTGTGATTTATAGCCTTGTCTTGAGTAAGGCTGACTTCCTCATTCTGATCATGGTGCAGTGATAAGTTAGTGTGACACCACAGTACAGAGCGGGTTACCTGCTTGCTGAGAGGTCTGTGGGGACAAGAGTCAAGTTGGATATCCTGTGGATACTTGTTTATGAATAACATGTAAAATGATATTGATCAATATATTTGTAAGATTACAAATTCCAACCTTTTATTTTGAGGGAATATTTTTCAGCATATACCTAACACATTCAAATCTCATTTCTAATTTCTTGCTTCCAAATTCAAACCAAATTCATTGTCATAGCTGACATCCTCTCTTTAATTCACAATAACTACTTTTCTCCAGTTTTTATTTTCTACATTGCATCTGAATTGCTGTATATATCCATCTGTGACCAAGAGCCCTCAAACCAACTTCATTCTCACTGTTCACATTCTCCTTACAATAACCAACAATTATCAGTATTATTATTATTGGGTTGTTTAAAAAAAAAAAGACATGTAGAAATAGGAACTCATAGTAAAAATATCCCATGTGACCTAGCAGTCTCAAACCAAAGTAATTATCTTTTTACATAGCTCTCTAATTTACGGAAATTGCTTTTTTCATCCCACAATTTTGCAGGAATTCTGAGATGAGAATGAAGTGGTTTCTGAAATTTACCATCACATTTTGCGGACACATATTCATTCACACCACCTCTTTACCTCTCTTCAGTGGCCTTGGGAGGTGTGGGGCTAGTACAGCCCGCTGCCTTCACACCTGTTGACCCAGTTGTGGAGGCACACACACATCAGTTGATCTCTATGGAAAAGGCTGCAGTGCTGTGCTACCCAGGCGTGACGGTCACAGTAATGGCAAGTGGCCTGGAGAAAGCACTTGCTTGCCTCAGTGTCTCCCAGGTAGTTGTAGGTGTTGTTCAGTCACACCAACTGCAGGATTTTCAGTCAGCATTTGTGTGACATCTGATAAAAACCCGGACGCCTGAACAGTGATCTGGTTATTGTCATTTTGGCCTGATTCCTGTGGTCAAGAACATCTAAAACTTTAGTAAACTACAATGTCTTACTGTACCTCCTGCTTCTCTTTCTAGTGCATAGAGCGTGGGTTTAAGGCAGCTGGTTGTCAGTTTGGGAAAAAGTGTTGGCTAATGGGTAGGGATCATTCATCCTAACGTTCATGGCGCACTGTAGTTGATAATGATAGTTTAAAAACATTCAGACTTTGCCATCAGTTGTTTATTCCATCAATAATAGGGATTTTCCCCCATTCTCTGTCCCGGTAATTAGGGGTGGGACAAAATATCGATACTGGAATATATCGTGATACTTCCTCTTGCGATACGTTATCGATACACTGGCGCAAAATATCAATATTTTTATTAAAACATGCAGGCACTGAAATGTGTCCAGGTTTACATAAAACATGTTTGATTATGCTTGTTAAGCACTGAAATGTTTAGGCTATTTCTTGCATTCATTTTTGTTTTTGTTTTTTTGTTTTCTGTAAACTTATTTTGCAGCGATTGAAAAGATTTTAGTGAGACAGAGTTGTATCCTTCCTTTAAACATTTTAACTCCAGAACTGTTCTGCTTTCTGGCAGTTTGGCCTTTTGCCAGTTTATGGCTATTTTATATTGGAATGATGGCACACGTGGAGTGCAGTCAGTGTGTGTGTGTGTGTGTGTGCGCGTGTGTGTGTGTAAAAAAGGCACTAAACTAAGCACTCTGCAGTTTGTTGTACATTGTTTCATCTCAGTTGTCAAATTCTGTGAAACTGACACCACAATGTGAATAAGTACATAATTCCCGCTTTTTGCCTTTTTAGGGGTATTTTTTCATCTTCAGTTACACAGATATCGTGATGTATCGTAGATGTAATTTTCTGGCAATGTATCGAGTATCGCACAATCCTGTATTGTGATACCATCGTTATCGTGGGCAACGTATCGTGATAGTATCGTATGGTGAGTTACTCTGTGATTCCCAAACGCTACCGGTAATGTAACCGCTCTCCTGGCATTCCAGGGAATCCCGTTCAAAATTGCCATATAGCCATCGTGCCACTTAGAGTCAGAATACCATATTTGCAAATTTACATATAATGGGTCGTAAGCAAATAATAATTTTAATAACAATATGTTTGAATAGTGTCAATAGTATTCATATTTGTTTATAAGCAATTTATGCCAGTATGGTCACTAGATTAACATTATTTTTAGAGGCTTGTTAGGAAATGAAAGGAGTGAGACAGAGCTAGAAGAACTGGTGAAAGAGAGTTACATGGGGGGTGAAGAAGAGAAGGCCTGGATACTGTAGTGTTCTCCCTACCTGTGTTACTGTTGAGTGATCAGTGTCGTGGGGATTCCTATGTTTCTTATCGATTGTGTGTACATTCGGAGTCAGGCTTTGTGGGAGTGACTACATTATGGATTTGCACTTCCAGAGAGTGTGAGCACCATGGGTGCATGGCTGGGTGCTGTTGGAGGCAGCTAGCTGCTCCACACTGCGTCATGGAAGCAAATTGTCATTACACACTTCCCATTTCGTCCAAATCACTGTAAATGTGCAGCAACAGAGTTATAGTTTAGGAAAGTAAAACAAAGCACCCGTCTTCCTTTTACTATTAGCTGGTTTGGTCACTGTGGCACCCACTTGCTGTAAAATAGCCTGTTAGCCCTCAGCGGTTAAGCCGTCTATTATTTTGCAGAGGTGGAGTTGCGGATGTGACTATTATGATTTCCTGATTTCCTTGTATTGGGCGGCAAGAACACACAGACATTCATATTTCCTTGTGACAACAGCTGACACACTGTCATGCTGCACTCATTTGCCACAGTTTGGCATCCGGGCAATCAGAAACTAGACAGAGTGACTCCTGTGGGACACCAGGCAGCAAAGTCATGAAGGAGACATTTCTTGAGAATAGTGGTGATTACATCATATTGAAACTCCATTAATATTGTTTTGACATTGTACTAATAAGTGGTGGGTGAGTGGTTGTGTTTTTCCATTCATATTGTTTTCTCAGCTTTTGATTTTCAGAATAGACAGCCAATTTAGCATTAAACTGCACAGATATGCAATGTGGCTCGTTCTATAGGACTGCTCGTGTCAAGCTTCATAACTTTGTGAAAGTTCCTCCAGAAAAGGATGTTTTGTAAAATGTGAATGTCAAGCAGGCCCTTCTTAATGTGAGATCACTCTAACAGGTGCTGTATAGAGTTTATTTTACTCCTGACTGACACTTGGTGGAAAGCATAGCTAGATGAACTGTGTCCCTAAGGCTATGAGGTTATCAGCTTTCCCAAGACCAGATCTCACTGCAGTGTTTATTTGGTCTATCAACAACACCGAGACCCTTGTATGTTTTTCTGTCATCTCACATCTGCTGCTGTGATGCCTTATGCTCTTGTCTCAATTGACAAGCAGGTGGCACAGCTTTAGATTGTGTAGAATACTGAGATCGGAAGAGCG
>OMOV01115706.1:3367-15250 GCA_900312565.1 Beryx splendens
TGTGCGCTCGATGGTCTGTCCTTGTGTTACTTTTTTCGTTCCTTTTTATCATTGTGTCCAATGGAAAGAATGCACTGTTTTATGTTTGCATGCATTGAGACCTGACCACTTTCTAGAGCTCAGGGCACTGAGTTCACAAAATTAAAAATATTTTATTTTTATAAAAATATTAAATAAAATAATTAAATAATTTCCCAATAGTCAGGTAGCACTCACACTTCTGTAATAGGCCAGAACGCCTGTATACAGGACATGAGCCATGGAAGGGAGCCAGGGAATCCGGGAGTGGTCATAGTCATGCTCTGCCACCATTGTGTACATCAACAGGTTAATTCTAAGTTCCTCCTCGCTTCTTGTAATATAATCACACATACTTGACACCACCACTGTACACCACAGCATTGTCATCTGCTGTTTGACCTTGCTTTGACAGGAAACCTGCTGCCAGGAGACCAGATCATGGAGGTGAACGGGGACAGTCTAATAGGAGTCACGAGTGAAAGGTAGGCTTGTAATGTCTGATCGCTCTCACCTTTGCTTAAACCGCAAAGGACTAAGTGTGATGCCCTAACAATGATGTAAACACATTTGACTGTGTGTGTTTGTCTTTGTGTCTGTGGTTTTGCAGAGCTGTGGACATCCTGAGGGCGGCCTCCGCAACCAATCACATGCGCCTTCTCATAGCCAGAGATGAGGAGGCAAAGTAGGTTGCGTGTGGGAGAGTTCCATGCACATTCTAGATGCATTCATGCAGTGGTACATTGCTTTTCACCGTGTAGTCTCGTGATTATTTTTTCTCAAGACTAAAAACCAGTTTGCAGGCTTTTGATTATAAAAGTGAACCTTGTGTTAGACTGCTACGTTACTATCCTACAATATTATGTGACAAGTTACGGAAAAACCAAAAGCACATTTTAACCCCGAAGCCCCCAAATGTTTCCATTTAGATACTTGCTATACTCCCATTTCCCCTTGCTTTCCCCTTTCATATTTCAACTACCTGTCCTCACCACAGTGCAGTTACTAAAGAGATGGGTAACACTTTATTTGGATAGTCCGCCTACAGAGACTCTACACTAGAGTATTTGTAACATTTCAATAGCTTATTAGTTGATATTAAACAATTCAACTGTTTGGCTTTGTCAGTAGATGTTGTTTTAACAGCTTATTAGTTGAGATTCAACAACAGATTCTGTTTGCTTCCCGTTCCACACACCTGATTCTCATCACCTGGACTAGGTGTGTTCAGGAATTGTCACATATACTCTATAGATAATCTGTTAAACAATTGAATTGTTAAATGTCAACTAATAAGCTGTTGAAATGTTACAAATACTCGGTAGACTCTCTGTGGGCGGACTATCCAAATAAAGTGTTACCAAAAGATGGCCTTTTTAATGTTTTAAAGGGAAAATAAATAATTTTTTGCCTAAACTAGATCTAGAGCTCATGTTGGCAAGACTCAGTGAGTATCTTGGCATCTTCTTCAAAGAGGCACCCTGGGAGTGTGAGGCAGGATGCCTGAAGAGTTTTTTTTTTAGGTGCCTTCACTTTAGCCCCTCTAGCTATTACAATCCTACAACTCAAACCCTGACAGCACGAACAAAAGGAAAGAAAAACTAGTCAGCAATCAAAGCAGCTTGACAACTGACCATTGAACTTGCTGAGGTCTAGCTGGGAAAAGGGGGGGTTACTTTTGTTTAATGGGAGATGTTTGGTTCTGTATCAAGAGCGTCACTCTGTTATTTTCATTCCATCTGGTATTAGCATATAACCAGGTTTCTAATCTGACCACAACCTGTTTTGGCAAAAACTAGGTCAAACTCAGCTGTCAGTGTCATGGGCCTCATATGGATCATCTTCCCCTTAAATCCATTTCAAGCAATTAGATCTTTGACTGTAAGTTCACAAAGGTAATAGTGGCTTAGCATATTTAAAAGAGCATTAGCATAACATGTGGCCATATGGCTTCTCCTCAGTCGTACAGGGAGATGTTTTACTTGTGTTCTACCTGTACATGTAGGCTGCATCTAATCCTCAGTGGAGACTCTCAGACAGGATTTTACACCTCAGTAGTAGTAACACTCTCCCCTCCCTCAACACTTACTGTCCAGGTGTCCTTGAGCGAGACACCGGACCGCCAACTATCCCTGTGGAGCTGCACAGTGTCCACCAGTAGAAGGCTGTGGTTGTACTGGGCAGCTCCCAGTGTGAATGTGTCTGGAACTGTAGGAATGTGAAGCAGAAAAAGAGCTCAATTGCCTTTCTCTGGATAAATGAAAGTGTCATACATGTAGATTATATGGAATTATATCAAATATTGTGGTGAGTTTCAGTAGATGATGGTTCCAGGCACCAAAGCTTTGAGATGGTGGTTTTCATTCACGGTGGATTTACAAGTGTCTGGCATTGGTAGGCTTTGAGATAGCATGAGTCCCCCCCCCCATACCACCACCACGCTGCTGCCTCTCTGTCTTTCTCGTTTCTCTGTATATAGAGGAATGAGAGCAGACTAAGGGGGGAGAGAGCTTAACCCAGGACTGTGCTCCTGATGAGATGAGCCTATGTGTTAATCTGGCTCTGTGCTTTAACTACCATGCAGCCCAGGGCAGGGGAGCTGGAGAGGTGGGGTGAGGAGCGGGAGGGAGGGAGGGAGGGGGGATTATACCTCTCTGTCTCTCTCCCCCAACAGATTTCCTGTACTTCTTTTAAAAACAAGTGAAAAGTAGCTTAGCATTAGTGACATGCTTGCCAGCTGTGTGTGTCTTGGCAAATAATAGAATAAAATCTAATCCCCAATAATAGCTCACTATTACAATTTCACAACTAACGCCAACATACACGTGACAAGGCCTACTGCACTAACGTTACATCCTCAACAAAGGAAAAAGTCCACTTACAATGAAGAAGTCCAACAAACAAAATACAAAACTTAAACAATCTGATCTTGTAAAATGAGAGGATTTACCTGGGAATCTTCCACAAGCAATTTGAATTGTAATGAATTGAATTGTGAATGTGACATTGAAACTGCAGTGTAAACTAGCAGGTGCAGGAATGTACGGGTCATCAGCTGGTCTATAAAGGTTTCTACCACAGATATTTCAGACATGGCAGTTCAACAAGGACCTAAT
The DNA here is from genome assembly GCA_900312565.1 of Beryx splendens. Classification (NCBI taxonomy): domain Eukaryota; kingdom Metazoa; phylum Chordata; class Actinopteri; order Beryciformes; family Berycidae; genus Beryx; species Beryx splendens. Next base: position 6,502 of record OMOV01115706.1, read on the forward strand.
GAAAGTCCAGTTGGTCACACTTAATTTAGACAGTCCAATGCTGATACCCAACTTGCTATCAAGTGACTGTAACGTGTCACTAAAAAGTCTACAGAGTTGATGTGATACTCATCATGGTATGAACAGCAGTCTGGGTTATTGTGGGGTTAATGTTAGAATCAGGATCAGGTTAAGGTTGGGTTTAGGTTTAAAAATGGACTCAGGGTTATGGTTAGAATTGGGGTTAGGCATATAACTTTTTTGCTGTAAGAAGTTAGAAATCAGTCAGAGATGCATGAGTATGCACTAAATAAGCAAGTAAATAAGAGTAGTAAGCGAGATGACAGATGTAATCTATGAAGAAACCATCACAGAACAAACTGAATCAGCTGGTGGAAATCTGTCCTGAGATGGGAATAGAGAGGAGAGAGAGATGGAGGGTAAAAACCAAACACCTCAGGTTATGTTACCATTAAGTTCACTGCACTAGCACGAAAATAGGGCCCATACTATAATTACCGTAAAAAAACAAAACAAGACCATGGCCGAGAAGATTGGCAGCCTGTTAGCCTGGGAAGCTGACGGATCTGCAAGCTCATGTGTTATTTGCTCTGGCAGATGCGTCTGCTCCCCCTCCCGTTCAGACAGACTTCCACCCGACCTGAAAACATGAAAACAGTCGGGCCAGTCACAACCGTTTATCTAGTATGAGGCGGGTTTGATACGATGACTGACAGAGGAGCGCCGTTGAGGCATTTTCGTTTCACGTTCATTCAAATTCAAATTCACGTTTCGTTGCTCTGATTGGTTGTTGGTCTATCCAATTGCGTCCAGAGGCATTTTGGTCTGCACCTGTTGACAACGCCCCCTAGAAATCTAAATTGAACTGAGAGTTTCCAGACTCATTCGCATTTGTGAATCGGCCTGGCGATGTCAGGCTAGCAGCCTGTACCAGCCTCCACACTGTGTTTTACATTGTGAGCCACCAGGTCAGATCCGGAGGGAAATCTGCTGGATTTACGGCACAAAACAGGACGAGCTGCTGTTCTTCCAGAGCAAATGGAGCTAAAGCTTTCAGAGTTTCTGGCAGCAGATGGTGGAGGGAGTGAAAGGAAGATGGAGAATTCACTTCCAACATGTGTAACCTCTTCAGGGAGGGGGTGGGGGGAGTTTCTGGGAAATGTAGTAACACTAGAAACACTAGCACCAACAATACCACTGGTGTGAGATAGAAGCTACCAGTTGTCTCCACCATGGTCTCAGTTGTTTCTGGTAATTAGTTTGACAGTGTTATACTGATGATAACAATGATACATGGAGCACCTTTAACCCAATCATCTGTTGCTGCTAGCTATAAAAGAGGCGCAGCTTGAGGTCCCCTTCTTGTGCTTACCAAGAACAGTTTGTGTCCCTATTTACCATGGAGCCAACGTGACCGCTTATCATAATCTGCTTAGACTGAATTGAAATCATCAGCCACGGGGGAAATCATATTGTTAGATAACAACATTCTTGAAAAAACAGGACGCGGATGCAGTGTGTCCAGTCCAACGTATCGCTGTCCTCCTATTAAACTGTGTCGCTGAGATGGGCAAAGGGTCACGAGTATCCAGTCAGGGTCATTCCAGACAGATTGTAACCCGAGGTCAAAGGGACGTTGTCGGGGGAATATTCATCATGTATTCTCTCTTCATCGCTGTCCAACCTCCTTTCCTCCTCCTCAGTCTTAACTCTTGGTGTTGATTCCTCGACCTTTTCCGCCGACTGAAATCTCATTGTTCTGTGTTAGCGGAATTTTGAGTAGATGCCTCAGAAAGGGATTTACCACCCAACCCTGTAAAGTTCGACAGTTCAATAAAGCAACATATAATTCTGATGAGTTAACACCAAAACTTATCAGCTTGTTTATGAAATGTATTAACTTGTGGCAATACAATATTATGAAATCCTTTTTTTTTTTATTGGAGTTCTGTGAGACATAGAGGGGCTGGTGATTGGCTTAGATAGAGTTCAAGAGACAGATTCTCCTGTTTGTGTTATTCTGGTACTTGGTGTGAATATAATGTGGACACAGAATTCATCATCACATCCATACTTGCCAGTTTGTACCAGGGATGCACCAGTAGGAAGACTGGTGTCTGATATCAGGATACCTGGCGGTAATAGAGCAGCATTATTGGAGAATTTTCAGTTTCCCTAAGTCTGATTTAGTGTAAAACATTTCAGAAATCAAAGAAAAGGACATGATTTTCTGCCTTTTTCAAACAAGAACAATGTTAGATCACTGTAATTGAGCAAAAAGATGATATCTCAGTTATCTTTGTCCAGTGGCCCTCAAACTAACCACCAATAAGTAACAGATCTTATTGGTGGTTGGTATCAGTTCCGGTTTAGTTCTGGGTTAGTAATGAAACAATCGCATGGGTGCAATGTCGTTCTGTTCAATAGAAACTTGTGTATCGGTGCATCTTTCTATCTGTCCATGACTTCTTTAAAACGATTGCTATTACCAACATTTCTCTTTTGCTTTCTCTGAAAAGGAAAGAGTTTGCTGAGCTGCTGGAGAAGTATGGATCCAATGGTAGCACAGGATCGACACGCAACTCTCCTATCCAACAAGGTAGGAAAGCCCCTGCTTTAATCTTTGTATGATACGTTCAACATTCAGCATTTTCCACAAGCGCTAGTTACTTCTTTAACGGTAATTATTTTGTTTTTGATGTGGGCAGTTCTTTGCTGTTAGGAGCCATGTTGTTCTGCATTAGGCAGCTCTACTGTATCTCCACTCTTGGTTTTAGTGCTGCAGGAGAAAGGAGTTTTGGTCTTGTTGCATCTCATCCAATCTGACAGATCCTCCTGTTGTGAAAACAAAAGTGAAGCTTTAAATTCTTCAGTACACTCCACACTATTCGCATGCGTTTGTAACAGTGTGTGCAAGACAGCAACTTGGCCTTTTACTTGTCAGAGATGTGCAAAATTGCCAAACAGTCTGATATACTGTAACGTGCAATGCCACTCATGGATTCAAACATTGCCCTTAACTCACCAGTTTGATTTGACACACTGTACTGATAATTGGCACTACTTGAAAGGTCTCATTACATACCTTGGGGCTCACCTGGTAGAGCGCGTACCACAAAGGTCCTATCTAATAAAAGCAAAATGCCCAAAAATAATCTTAAAAAAAATAAATAAAATAGGCACAGATCACCAGCGGAAGAGACTTTTGGTTGATAACAGATTAAAGTTTAAAGTTTAGAGTTTATGTATACTAAATATTAGAGAAAGCATGAATGACTTTCTCTACAGTACTAAATAATAAAAACAACTTACATTTAGCAATCGAAAGCATCAAAAATTACTCCCAAATTTCTGGCGGCTGGCTTCACATTAGCGTTTACGTTGCGTTCAGAGACTACCACCAACATATCACAGAGCTCACGCTACACGACCATATGTTTTGCCCTTATGGGAAACCATGCAAAGAAACATAAATTAATATAAATTTTACTACTCTTCTTCTAAAATAAATGCAGTGGGTTTAATACAGTGGCTGCACGTGATCTCTTTGTTTATTTAATGTTTTGATGAAAACAGTCCTGATGTGATACAAGTCAAAAATTGCAATAAATTACAACTAAAATTACACTGGATATAAAAGTACACTGTAAAGTATTCTTTTTCTAACCAAAACTACAGACCTCTGCTCAATGCTACTGCAGCGTTTAGTTAATCTGGAAATTCAGCCATACAGTTTTTGAGGCAAACACATTAAAATGACTGTAATTAAGATATATATTTTGATTCAAGGTGTCACAGAACATGAAAAGACACCAAAATGGAGCCACACGGAGCACAGAAAATCACAGAAGCTCACTGCTCTTTCTCTTGGGTTAGTTCAGTGTGTTTGTGGGAAACACTGCACATTCAATTGAACACACGCGGAATATTCCTCTCCTGTACGCAAAATCAGATGACCTTCTCATCTCCCATAAGTTCTCCTTTACAGGTAGTGCTTCTCATCTTGTCATTTTTCGTTTCTGTGCGAGCAGATGGTTTATTACCATTCCTCGCCTCTGTCTCCTCCGCTTCACAAAGCAGAAACACCTCCTTGCACCAGACAAACAGCACGTCTGTCACAGTCATACGCGAAAAAGAAACGTAACCTTTTTGTACTTTGCAATGTGCTAGGGGTGGATGGAGTAAGTGGGCCTTTAAAAATGGCTTATGACACGTGCACTTGTCCGTTACACGATTGCCAACATCTGTTTCAGTTGGGGAAGAAGCAGCCAGCTGGTAAAGATGCTAAAAAAAAAAGGGATTCGGCACGTGAGCGGTGCTCTTGTCTGCTTTGTGCAAGGGATGTTGTTGATACATCTTGGTATATTCAGAGTCTGGTGGTTAAGAGTTAGAAAAGGGAATACAATGATCATCAAAGTTTATGTTGTGTTTTGTAGCCAAACAATTGCACTGTGAATCCAAAATGCCTGTATTTATCTCATCACGTTTCCTTTTCCTCTACCGAGAATAACGTTACAAAATGAGGTAAATTTAGGCCTTTTGGACTCACAGTGATCTGGCTGCTTTGTTTATGCTGCACAAAGTGTTCAGAGATATTTGATGCTCATCCTCTTTTTGTGATTCTCAACCTTTTTCATATCAAGGACCCCTAATTTAGTCCAAATTAGAGCCACGGACCCCCATGTGATGAGATTTAGTCTCTCGGACCAAAATCTAAAAATATTTTTATTGTTAGATTTTGTCCAGAATTCCAAGACTGTATTGTATGTAGTGAGATAACAGTGACAATATGATAAAAACAGTCATTCTTCTGCATTCTCTAACTGTGTTAACTTCTTGTAAATAATAATAATGGTGAAGTTTAACAGTTCATCACTTTGCTGGGGGACCCGTCCTTTAGGGGTTTCCAGGGGGTGAGAAGAACCGCTGCTCTAAACAACACACGCCATTCACGTCAATAGTTGGTCAGAAGGCTGAGATGGAACTGCAGTATCTAACTGTGTGTTTGATGTTGTTGTACGGATATCAGTGGAGCTCCCACTGACATGGAGATTAAGCGGATCCTGACAGAATCTTCATTTTGGGGCAAACTGTTCCTTTAATCTTACAGAATTCACCGGATTCAAAATATTTTGCTATTCCCTGCTCTGTTTTGCTCTGCTTTTTACCCTCCATTTGCATACTCACAAGGAAGAGCACAGCATGTAATGGCTTACAAAATGAGGTCTTTTCATCTTTTTTTTTTTTTTTAAGAATCCATGACATCCCCATATACTGCTGAATGTCAGCATGAATTACCTCTGCACTGTGAGAAGCAAGGAAAAGCAAGGAAAAAGCAGAAGTTTAACCAAGGCGGTGCATGAAAAACAAGTCTGGGGGATACTTAGGCTTTCCGGCAGTCGGTTTGGTCAGCATGTTGGGTATTATTCCACGCTTAGAGTCGTTCAAGCTTACTAAACACTTGACAGGAGGATATGTGTTTTGAAGTGAAGGGCCCCAGTCCCCTTGGAGCCTTTAACAGGATCTGCCTGGAGCAGCAGCAAACTGACTAAGGCTGCTCAACACAGAGTAGTTCTGAGTTATGATTATGAAGTCCTGGGTTATGACACCCATTCTGGGAACCTGTTTCCGGAAATATCTGAAATGTGTGAAAAGTCTTTTCCCACTGTGCTTCTCCCCTAATGAAACACCAACCACCATGTTTGCTTGCTATACCCCTCACCTAAATAATCACATCATCTATAAGGGTGTAAAGCAATTCAGATGACATCACAGTCTGGTGGGTTGAGGCAGTTCCCTGTCTCCCTACCTTTCTTTTTTAATTGGTTGGATGGCTGGCATTTACACCTTCTAGATGAGCACCATTTTAATTGCTCTACCCACTCTTTGTCCTTTATGTGTTTTTTTTTCTCGTTTGCCGCTTGAAAAGGAGGCCGCTACCTGGATAGCACATCCTCTGGTTCCTCGTCCCGTTCCCAGAGTCCTTTGTTGTTGAGCCCAGCAGGTTCCCAAAACATGTACAACAACAGTGGGCCCCTGCTGCGCTCCCTCAGGTAGGATACGCATATACAGGATTCACTTAGACCACCACATTTGTCTCTTGTTGTTATGAGACTGTCAGTTGACAGCTTGTGTTTACCAAAGAAAATAATGTAACTAACGTTACATCCTCAACAAAGGATGAAGCCATTTACAATGAAGAAGTCCAACAAACAAATGCTTTTTCTTTACTGCAAAGACGGATGTGTGTTTCTGTGTTTGTGTTGTTAGTCACCCAGGCGAAGGGGTGATTCAGCTCATTTCAGTGGCACGGTCCTGCAGTCTGGGCATCACCATCGGAGGAGGGTCCAACCGGCCCGACGGCCCCGCGGTCTTCATCCAGGAGGTGCTGTCTGGAGGCGACTGCCACCGGGTAAGGAGGGAAAGAGGGAGGGCAGAAGGCGAAAGGGGAGAAAGAGTTTTGGGTGGGGGTGCAGTAAAGAGAGGGTTGGAGAGAAAGAGAGAGCCATGGAGGGAGGGTGGGGTGGAGATATGGAAGTGGGGTAAATCAAAGCTAAAATCAAAGGTGGTCATGGTCCATTTGAACATATCATGTGGTCGTATCATGTGGTCGTATCATATGGTCGTATCATATAGTCACATTCTTGTTCTTTTTGGTGCTGATTTGTTTCATATCGGTCATATCAAAACATTGCAGCTTAGACACATCAAATCAAAGATGGCTGGTTTGGTTCCAGCATTGACAGGAAAAAGAATAATAAACCACATTGACAGGTATCATGGCTAAATAGAGAGGCACTGATGGCCATGACTGCATGGCCGCTGTGAAATTTATACCCTTGTCAGAAGGCTAGCTAACTAGCTTATGTAGATAGCTACAGGCTAGTATGGCTAATTTGAACTGCTAGGCTAACTAGCTAACCTTGATAACTTAGAATGAGTAGATTGCATTTTTTCTGTTGGTAGCAGAGCACTCGGCTTCATGAAATTACCTTCCTCCTCTCTTACGTCTTGCTTTTCTCACTGAGCTTTGGGCTAACGTCACTTAGCCAGAAGAACTGTGGTTCTTTGGCTCCGCCCACTGAGGTTTCACTCAACCAATGAAATGGTTTCTGCCTCCAGAGCAGCTCTGCCTCCTAGAAATGTTTATCTAGAACTCTAATCTGCCACTTTTATCCCCTGAGCTTTGACTGGAGGACCATGGGGATACTAGGTTGAAGCATGACTTGGATGAATGGATGCACGTATAGGAGAAGGGAGAGAGAGAGGCTAGGGAGATACTTGAGGGAAACTGAAGCGGACATGATGAAGGAAGGTAGGGGAGAGCGAGAGGAATGAAGGAGAAAAAGCATATGCAGACCTCTGCAGCTTTTCCTTCAGATTAGTGTAGAATAGTGCTGGCCATGGTCGGGTCACAGGCTGCTGAGCCTGTTTCTCTGACTGGCTGTCTAGATGGACATACAGTAACAGACTATCACGTACACCCACATAGTGGTCATACTGCATGTGACCATACGAAGCAGACACAGACAAACACTTATTAAATTCAAACATACCATAACACTTTACACCTTTATGCTGACATGATTCGGGGAACCTCCCAGCAATATGTATCCAGAATTGTAATAATAGAACCCAGCAAGCATTTGCTGGACGGCGACATGCAGGAATCGGCGAAGTTCAACATCATTCCAAAACCAGCACAAAATGTTCCCAATATAATATTATGGCTTGCTAAAAATTCATATTAAAACATGAAACATGAAAACTCTTTTTTGAAAACTAGCAGTGTTCCTGAAGGAAAAAAAAATCCTAAATATTTTTAATGAAAGATGCAGTCCTGTAAATTTGGCTTCGGCAAATATTGTGATTAGCCTATCTTTAACAAGAGAGCGACCTACTGGACCTACTGGGATCAACGCCAAAACGGCGGTTCAGGGACACTTTCCTCAGCCAAGGGCAGGATAATGAGCCCGAGCTGTAGTATTAAGAATAGAAGTGACAGCCCCGTAGTAGCCGCATGGTGTGCACTCCACACGCAATGGAAAGTGAGAGTGGCATACCTCCACTAATCTCGCTATTAGTCTCCCTCAGCGTCAGAGGGATCTGCTACTACAGCCTCAGAAAAAATGTTAATGGCGAATTAAGTTTGGAGGGAATGCCCTGGATCACCAACACCCATGTTAGGTTAATAAGGGTAGCTTAAAGGATCAGGCCGGTGTTTTTTAATGCACTGCTTACCGTCAACAAATCCTATGAAAATAACAAAATCAGCAATGATTCTGTTTTGCCAACAAGTCTCGTCCATGTAGCCGCTGCCCAGTGCAGCCATAGAACTCCATTGTATTAAAAAAATGGTTAAAAAGCAAAAACCATCAAAGAGCCATGCTGTTGCTCCAGGCAACATATTTCATCATCGCGATGCACCGGGCCAGTTCCTCAGACAACTTAATAAGCCGGCTAAGACGTTTGCGATCTCAGGACGGTACCGTAGTACCGAAAATAGTTGATTTGGTAAGAACTATAGCAGCCTGACTTTTTGTGGTAACAGTTAGTGATTTTTAAAATGTAAATGTTTGTCTTTGTGAGCTGTATTTCAAGGTAATTAGCTTACAACTGGAGCCAATGACTTTCGGGTTGATGACTAAAAACGGTACATGGGAAGTCGGAAAGTAATGGGAGTAAACGCATTATTGATTTAGTTATTTTCATAGGATTTCTTGACGGTAAGCAATGCATTAAAAAACAC